>VZRN01001724.1:795234-836413 GCA_013397935.1 Dasyornis broadbenti
AAGTTTGGGGGAGCTCGACTCACCCAGGACGTTCCCGACGAGAGCCACGATGAAGACGACGATGTAGCCGGCGATCAGCGCCCATTCATATTCCTTGGGATGCAAATACTCCTTCCAGAGATATCGCAGGAACTCCTCATCATCGTAGTCGGAGGAAGGGGTTAAAAGAGCCTCCCGCGTTTCGTTTAGTTCCGACCCGCTCGTCCAATTCCTGTATGGAGGGGAACCATCCTCTGGTTGAATCCCGGACATCCCTAGTGGTTATTCCGGGGGCTGGGAAAAAAACAACCAACAAACCCAAACCTAGACCCTCTCAGAGCATCCGAGCTTTCTCCCGCCCGTCCATCGAGGCTTGTGGTTGCCAGTGCGAAAAGCGGGGTGTGGGGAGAAAAATGACGCGGGAACTTACGGGAACCAATGCGGGAACAGGCTGGGGATCCGCGTCGGTCCCCAACCCGCCCTAACTAGCCTTTTCCCCGACCGGGCAAGGGGTGCAGCCTCCCCCGCGGAGGCTGCGCCGCCTGCACCGTCGTGGGAAAAGGCTGGTTGGGATAGATTGCGTGCCTCAGGTGCCAGAGTGCACCTGCCCCCGCTGGAAAAGTCACGTCCGTTTCAGACGATGTCGATTTTTGTTCCCCAAAGCATGCACATGCACCCTCACACACCCCCGCATCTCTGCACGCCTCTCCCCCCCCATCCCCTGCTTCAGCTCATCCCCAGCTTCTCATGTCTTCCCCCAACCCTACTTCCAGCTTGCCCATCCCTCTTCTGACTCTGCTGCTCGGTTTCTCACCCTCTCTTGCACAAGCACTTCCCTTCAGACATTTCTACATTAAATTCCAGATATATTCAAGTTATTTATAAATTAAAGGCTGTGGAAGGCTGCTGTGGAAGGAAGCACAGGGTTAAAGGAGCCATTGAAAAACAGTGGCTAATGAGGCTGTCTCCTTTCTTTGCTGCCTTGAAAGTTAGGCTAAAAGAGGAATTAACCCTGGTGGGAAAATCCCTGAGAGCTGAGCAGACAAATGTGAGGTTTCATTGGATTTGAAGATTGTGAGACCTCACTGTAGCTTGAGTTTAGCACACACTCACTGGCTGAGGTTGTTTCAAACATCTAGCTTGGGATTTCAACACGGCAACTGCCCCATAGCTTTTCTGAAATGGGCTAAGCTGGCAGAAAGCACTTCAAGAGAACCCAGAAGTGCTAGTTAAACAGTGTGATATGATTCCTGGCTTCTGGTCATTGCTTCTTGAAATATTTTCATACTTTGCCAAGTGTACAGTCTCTGAAAAAGAAGGGATAGGTCTGGACTTGTCCTTCCATGACTGATAAAAATCCCCTCTTATTCAGGCAATCTGTTAACTTCCTATCTGAATAATTTAATGAGTCCGATAAAAGCACCATTTTTATTGTGACATGGCACAACTTGCTCAGTTAAGCATTTCAGTGCAGGTTCTGCTCGCCCGTAGAATGGAGGAAGTATTATCATGCGACTCTACTTCCAACACAGAAGCTCAATAAAGAGGCAGATATTCATTCATGAACACCGTGCTTAGAGTGCTTAGCTCTAGACAGTACTTTAGGCTGCACAATTGTTTTTTATCGGTGTGCAGCCTTCTCTACTGCCTTCAAAGTTCAATGCAGCATACCTACATCTGGAATACCTCCTCCTATTTCTATAGACCTGCTTGCTTTGCTTTAGTTCCTTTTAAAAAAATTTCTTTCCTATTCTACAGGGAGGTTGGTGAACCTTTTTGTCTAAATGTTATAGAATGAAATATACCAAGATACACAGGTCGGATCAGCATCTGTCTTAAATTAGAAGGATAGAATTTGAAAACATCATAAACAAAGATTAGATACTCTGCAACTAACAAAAACACCCAAGGCTTTGAGAATGAATTTTTGAATTTTGAAGTTTGAGAAGTGATTTAAACTCTCCTGACAACGTGAGAATGCAGGATTACTTGGTGCACAATAAAAGACCTATTTAAGGAGCTTGTCATGGTCTTTGCTAGTGGTGAAGAGACTTAGAGAATGACCATTTGGTAATCAATAACAGACAATCACACTCATGCTCCAGCTTGTTTCCTATGCCAAAATGTTTGTAACTCCATTATTTGTTTCCAAGTTGCCAAAAAATCAAATAATGTCTTTGTTGTCATAGAGTTTCTTCCTCCCTCACCAATAGTGACCCCATCTGGAGTGCTGCATCCAGCTCTGAGGTTCCCAGCACAAGAAGGACATCAACCTGTTGGACCTAGTCTAAAGGAGGACCACAAAGATGATCAGAAGGATGAAACACCTCTCCTACCAGGAAAAGTTAGAAGAATTGGGGTTGCTCAGGCTGGAAAAATAAGGCTCCGACTGGATCTCATTGTAGCCTTCCAGTACCTGAAGAGAGCCTACGAGAAAGATGGAGAAGGACTTCTTACAAAATTATGCAGTGATAAGATAAGGTGGGGGGTGGATTTAACCTGAAAGAGAGTAGGTTTATGTTAGATATCAGGAAGAAGTTGTTTACTGTGAGGGTGGTGAGGGACAGGCTGACCAGAGAAGCTGTGGATGTCCCATCCCTGGAAGTGTTCAAGGCCAGGTTGGATGGGGCTTTGAGCAACCTGGTCTGATGGAAGGTTCCTTGAATATAGAAGAGGGGTTGGAACTAGATGATCTTTAAGGTCCCTTCTATTCCAACACAAGCCATTCTATGATTCCTCTGAACAGTAAGGAACGGAATTAAAAATTTGGAAACAACATGAATTTATGGAAAATATGTCATAAAGCTCATTCTTTTTTGCAACAAGATTACAAATTTGATTGATAAATACATAAGTAATTGATTATGCAGATTAATTAGCTGCCTAAATTTGGTATTGTTAGAGCCCTGTAAGACATTTTCTTTGATTGATACTGTACATTCTGATTAGGGAGCAGGCTAGTAAAAAAATCAATATAGCACCCACTATGAAGATTAAAAATGGTTTAGCTAACAGATCTCAGACTGAAATGGCAGACAAAGAATCATTGCTGAGCCTGTGCATTCCTGCTGTCAGTTCTTGATTCTGTTATACTCATTCTTCAAATGACCTTGAAGAAGCTGGCAGGTGACCCAAAGATCAGGTGTAGTCATCTAAACACACATGCTCATCATGAATCTGTATCCAGAAAGCTTTATTTGATTATTGATTGTATAAATGAGCATACCTGTGTAAACAGATTAAGTGTTAAAGTATGAGTGAAACTTAACTTAGTAAAAATATTTGCCATGTACAAAACTCTGGTACCAAGGAAAGAGTTTTCAAATGGAGCCATTTTAGCTATGCATTTTAAAATCAAGATCAAATGCCTTTCTAAAAGATAAGTGCTAGATGAGATGAGAAGTAATTCAGAAAAATCCCATGACTTGGTATGCAAGAGGTTAGACTAGATGATTATGGTTGTCCCCCTCTGGCTTTCTGATTTGTGAAAGTGTGTTAGCTAAATCAATTCTCCTGATGAATTTTGGTTCTGATTTATCTTTTCTTTTAATTATACTATCTGCATCAAGCTTGGTGCAACAGTTTAAATCTGTTCCTTTCATATGAAAGTGTACAGCAAAATTTCAAAATTATGTAATTCTTATTTTAACTGGGTTTTTTCAGTTCAAAGCCTGCTTAATATGTGGTTTTACAAGCTTGTACAACCAAAGAATATACTGGCTACACAACATTTAAAAAAAGCTTAAATTCAAGGGTATATCTATTAACCTTCATATCTCA
The DNA here is from genome assembly GCA_013397935.1 of Dasyornis broadbenti. NCBI lineage: Eukaryota > Metazoa > Chordata > Aves > Passeriformes > Dasyornithidae > Dasyornis > Dasyornis broadbenti. The sequence goes on from VZRN01001724.1 coordinate 798,994, forward strand.
GGAGAGTACTGTCTGGTACTTTATTTAGCTAAAAGATTCACATACATTGATACCTGTTCTAATCCATAACTTCCCATCACTAATCCAAAAATACTGAAATTAAATTACCAGCCTTAGAAGATATGTCTTGTGGCTTTCAGTATCACTTATTATATGATATTAGACCATGTGAATATAAATCAAACAGAATTTTATACTTTATTGCATCTGATAGCTAACAGAAACTGACATTCATAGAGAATAAATAAACCTTACTTCAACATCCAAGTTTATCACTTTGTCCAACGTTTCCCCGTCCGTAACAAAAATTTTATTGCAGACTTACATTTTTATTAATCACACAAAGAGGCAGCATTTTTTCCTCCTGCCAAAGACTAGCCCTTTCATTTTAAAATCTGTTTGATTCAGAGGATTAGTTCCATAGTAGTCAAATAGCATATGAAATTAGAGGCCCTTTTTTTCAATCAGAATTAATTTTAAATGTTTTGCAAACTTGATTTAAGAGGCAGCTGAGCTGGGGAGTTTCTATTCTGCCTTTGCTGAATATTTTAGCAGGTGATTTTGTTCTTGGGAAGCAAACCACATGAACACAACCACTTAAGACAAACATACTGCTGTGCTGGCAGTAGAGACAGACTGTGTGAACAACCTTCCTTCCTTCCTTCCTTCCGCGCCTTCCGCACCTTCTGCGCCTTCCGGGCCTTCCTTCCTTCCGCGCCTTCCGCACCTTCTGCGCCTTCCGGGCCTTCCTTCCTTCCGCGCCTTCCGCACCTTCTGCGCCTTCCGGGCCTTCCTTCCTTCCGCGCCTTCCGCACCTTCTGCGCCTTCCGGGCCTTCCTTCCTTCCGCGCCTTCCGCACCTTCTGCGCCTTCCGGGCCTTCCTTCCTTCCGCGCCTTCCGCACCTTCTGCGCCTTCCGGGCCTTCCTTCCTTCCGCGCCTTCCGCACCTTCTGCGCCTTCCGGGCCTTCCTTCCTTCCGCGCCTTCCGCACCTTCTGCGCCTTCCGGGCCTTCCTTCCTTCCGCGCCTTCCGCACCTTCTGCGCCTTCCGGGCCTTCCTTCCTTCCGCGCCTTCCGCACCTTCTGCGCCTTCCGGGCCTTCCTTCCTTCCGCGCCTTCCGCACCTTCTGCGCCTTCCGGGCCTTCCTTCCTTCCGCGCCTTCCGCACCTTCTGCGCCTTCCGGGCCTTCCTTCCTTCCGCGCCTTCCGCACCTTCTGCGCCTTCCGGGCCTTCCTTCCTTCCGCGCCTTCCGCACCTTCTGCGCCTTCCGGGCCTTCCTTCCTTCCGCGCCTTCCGCACCTTCTGCGCCTTCCGGGCCTTCCTTCCTTCCGCGCCTTCCGCACCTTCTGCGCCTTCCGGGCCTTCCTTCCTTCCGCGCCTTCCTTCTGCGCCTTCCTTCCTCCCTCCCTCCCTCCCTCTGTTCTCATTTAACAGCTTTTCTCTGTTCCTTTGTCTCTCTCATGAAATGAGCCCCTGAGAGTAGAAAACCACCAGCCTTACTGTTCATTTGCTTGAGTCATCCTGGCCAGTCAGATTCCAGATTTTGCCTGTGAAGGTCCTCTGGTATCCTCCTATAATGGTATTTCAAGGTGGAAGTGCTGATCCCTGGCAGCAGTACTAAGTAGTTTCTGAGAAGCAGATGGACTATTATCAACTAAATAGTGAAGACAATAAATGAGCAGGTAGAGATAAGCTAAGAGCAAGAGAAGACTGAAAGTAAAAGCCAGGTTTAGAAATCTATACAGCTGTAAATTTCATTGGGGTGATAAGGATAGTGCCTATCAGACAGTGAGGTATAAAGGACCACAAAAGAAAAATAGATTCTCTACTGTATTTTTTTGTCAACAGAATGAATTGATCAGTGACCCTTGTAAATTAACTTAATTATATTCCATCACAAATGCACTTGCAGCACAATATTTGCTTTAGGTCTCTTCCTGTCTCAGGATCAATTCTCTGATGGATTGTAGGTTGAAGATTCAAAACTAGTTAACAGAAGAGATATTACTCAAACTTGTTGCTGATTTTTTGAACTGGAGAGATGAGAAGCATCCGGCAACTACCCTTGTTTAGGCAACCTCGGGTATTTTTCTCTTTGAATGTAGAAGGCAGAATCCTGTTAAGTAGGGTGTTGTTTTAAACAATGCAAAAACTTGCAAAGGTACTGTTACCCCAATATAACAAGGGTATCAACAACACTCTATTGATTTATTACCTGACTAGCACCATTAAATTGAGTAAAAACTAAGATTACTTGCTCTGTTTCTAGTGGTGATCAGATAAGAAAAATTAGCTGTTGGTTAGCTCATGCCATCTTCGTTATTAATATCCACCAATGCAGAACATATTTGAAGTGAAAAATTCTGACTCTAGTCTCATTCACTCCACTATAAATTAGAAGTATCTTCATTCATGTCACTAGAGTTATACTGCTGTAATACAAATTAGAATAATAGAGTGCATAGTTGTGCAAATTCAGATGAACTGAAAGCAATATGAGAATCTGATTCTTGGTGAAAACTCTGTTGTCCAGCTGGGAACAGAATTGCCTAACATCATTCCTGTGTATTACACATATACTTTCCAAGAGTGTGCAATGCATATATAAAAAAGTACACTGCTCTACCATGACTTTTCTAGGTCCATTTGCTTATCAACAGCCAAGTATTTAAAGGAGTTTTAAAACTCCTTTTTATTTTTTTTAGAAAGAAAGTGATTTTGATATATGAAAATGAATGTGTGCCATCTGCAGTATTCTCTCCTCCACTGAGTCTACAAATATTTAAAAGCAAACACATTTAATGATCAGGGCACAAATCAACCACGGTAGAACAAATTACAAGACACCTTTCCTGAAAAGGTCTCTGAGCTGTATATGGAAGCTGAGAAAGGGATATCTGTTTACTCTTATTTAAAATCAGACAAGGCATGCCCAATGATAATTTCAGTCAGCAAGTTTAAATATGTAAAAAAGAAAAATCTCTTAACTCCTTAAACATGTGAGCACTGAAAGTCATTTCTGTAGAAGCCAAGACAAATTTATTACAAGCCCATCAAAGCTGTTAAATTAAGCCGTTTGAATATAACATTGCCCTAAAGACCTCTGAAGTCAGGGAAAATATAACTCCAAATAGAAACTGTTTCTTAAAATTATTTTCCCTGAAATCTTCTGACCCATTTGGAAATAGCAGAGGATTTGTGGTGTGATCTGACAAGATAGATGCTTTCATACTATGTATTTTGAAGAAAAAGAAGGAAGAGGCACACAGCTTTTTTTTTTTTTCATAAATATTTTGGTTATTTTGAAGGAAATAAAGGCCTTTCAAATTAATTCAGCACAAAAAAATTATATGATTTATTGCAAGGTTTTAATGGTGATTAGAGCACTGGATCTGTCCTTGCAACATATTGCAAGGAGCAGTCTCGATTCTGCAGAATGTACATTTTAAGTGGATGAACTGGATTAAGAGTGGGAAGTGAACAGTGACAAAGATGGCTTTAAGGGACACATCACTTTCAGTTTTATCAAAGCTAAATAACACCGATGTGTATTACAGGCCTATGACCTGTATTTTTCCTGTTTGGGTTCCCTGACCTACTGGCAGAAGAGCAGAATAAAAGTCCTTTATTGTGCTATTGCTTTCATCAGACTGGCTATTTGTTCTCTAAGCCCTCCTATCGCATAAGGCCAATGAACCCTTAACTGTGGTTACGTCTCTGACAGTGGCCAGGAAGAGATGAGTAGAGCAGAACATCAGCGTAAGGCAAGTTTGCAATGAAACTTTTCATCATTACACCTTCCCATCTTTGAGCAAGCTGCAAGTTAGCAGCTTCCTGAGGCAAGTAATTACGTCTGGCTAATGAATAGGTCTTTCTGTGCTTTTCCCAACAATTTACTTAATTGTGTCCTGAACCCATCTGAACCTCTTGCTTCCACTGAAACTAGAAGCAATGATTTCCACAGTTTGTTACAGTGTTTCTCCTTTGCTACATTTAAAATAATTTTATTGGGTTTGTTGCTCATACACTGTAAAAAATGGAGTATTTCCCTTCCCAGTTTTTCTATATCATTTGTGATGTGCTTTTCTTCAGTCAAGTCCTCCTTCAAACTGTCTCCATTTCAGCAATCATTTTATTTTTGCTGCTTAACTTAGCATAAAAGAAAACTTTGTTATCTTTTATGTTCATGCCCTGAATCATCTCTGACCTGTTTAAATAAGGTCCAAGTTTTTTGGTTTTTTTCCTGTCACTTGTTTTAATTTTGTTTGATTTATCCTATATATTATGCTTCGTTTGGGTACATCATTCTGTAACTTCACTATCAGATGAATCATCTCAAATGGTGTTCTTTTCAGCACATTGGCCTTCAGATAATTAGTTTAAGAACTTACCCATTTTTAAGTTTCATCAATAGATTTCTTTTTCCTTGGATAAACTATATCCCTAATGCCAGTTTGATCTCTTATTAAAAAGTTTTCCCCGTTTCTAATAAATGGACTCTGCTCTTTATGCCATTTCTCAGTCACATGCTGACACTGCACTCTGTCTAGCCCTGTTCATGGTACTGAGAACATTTCTCAGGTCATATTTACTCAAACATTTTATACGATCTGTTGCTACTATTCTATAATATGACCTCTTGAGATTTACATTTCAGTGTTAAGTTTTCAGAGAACAAAAGAGAAGTATTTTGACATGATGATAGTTCACAAAACATCAAAATCATTTGTTTCCATGTCATTGTTCACTCCTTGATATTTTGTATCTTCAGGTGTGACTTCATAATCTGTCTAGATATGTATATTTTCACTTCTTCAGGAATTTGAAGACTTTAATGCTGCCTTGGTAATTTATTCCATGCCTGCTTTTTATTTCTTTTTTTTCTAACTTAATAAAATATTTCAGTTAGGTAATGGGGAAGAGCTTACTTTCCTCATATTTTTAATAAACTGATGCATGAATATTTTTCTCATTCATTCAATGAGCTTGTAGGTGGCTATACACTACTTTGCACTGCAACATGCAAAACTTTGCAGTAATTTCCCTTGTTATAGGGTTTCTTGTGATAGAAAAACATGTTTTACACATCAGAAAATGAAGACCTAATGGCATTCCATTTCAAAAGAAAACATAGAACTTCTTAAATATTTATCACAGAATCACAGAAATGTTAAGGTTTGAAGAGACTACCAAGATAATCAAACCCAACCATTAACCCAGCACTGTCAAGTCCAGCACTACACCATGTCCCTAAGCACCACATCTACATGTTTCTTGAACACTTCCAGGGACGGTAAACACTTCCCTGGGCAGCCTGTTCCAATGCTTGCTCACCATTTCAGGGAAGAAATTCTTACTAATGCCATTGGAATCTCCCCTGGTGCAACTTGAGGCCATTTCCTCTTGTCCTATCACTTGTTACCTGTGATGAGAAACTGATGCCCACCACTCAGCAATGTCCTTTCAGTTCGTTGTAAAGAGCAGTAATGTCCCTCATGAACCTCTTCTTGTCTGGACTAAACAACCCCAACTCCCTCAGCTCCTACTTTTTAGTCTTGTTCTCCAAAATCTTTCAGTCTGTGGGGAGCAAGTGCACTGTTTTGCCAGAATAGACTGCACAGATTTATTTTTATTCTGTAGTTTGCTACTGCATCTGTAAAACTTGTATTTACTAGGGATATTGTTGGAGAGAAATCTGAAACTCAACACCAAATCAGTGTGAAGAACATGGTCGTTCAGGCTGTAAGATATGCTGTGCCAAAAATAAACAAATAAATAACAGAAGTTGTCTGCACTGCAGAATTACTAAAACTAGAACCTTTAGTGGTCTTCTACAGCTCCCCATGTATTGGTTATTGCTTTCTCTTTTCATCTCTTACTGACAGGTGCATGTTTCAGTAACAGTTTCATGTTTCCTTGACTGGCTGTGCATTAAAGAGTACTATTATTACCCAATGTCCTATTAGACAGTGGCTGGATCAGGTATTTACTCTACTAAACAACATAAGCCAACCATTCAGCTTGAAAAAAGAAGAAAATATAACAAAATTCCCAAAAATGTCAAAAAGAAATGTTAAAATTTCTAGATATAGATCAACATTATACTGCAGAAATCAGCCTAGCCTGAATATCAGATGAGCCTTTTAGTGAATTAAACCCAAATTTTTTCATCTCAGTCAAGTCACATTGCATTTTAGAAGTCAAACCTAGCTTCAGTTCTCATGCCTGAGAACACCAGTACTTATGGGCAGATTTTTCTCTTCCCTTTGTCACTTGGCAATTTTTGAGCCTCAGGGAATTACGGTGCTGCCTTTACTACTGTAAAGATGTGTGTATACTTTGCAGGAAGATCCTGTTATCTGTGGAGGGGTGGAAGTCATTTAGGGACCATCTTTGCTAGCGCTAAAGGCAGTTGTGGAAGAGCCTGACCTGTGACCAAGCCTATGTAGATTTACCCACTTGTGCAGCACCACAGTGGGGCTGGCAGGGCTCTGAATGGGCTCAGACGTGTGACAAGCTTTTCCTCATGTCTGTAAGCAAGCTGCCAGCTGTCAGAATCATATTATTAAACAAACTATTCCAATCTCTCACAATAGTTACATGTTGAGGCGCCAACACTGAAAAGGAGAAAGACCTATTTTCCTGTGGAGTTGAAAGTGTGAGGCAGTGCTTAATATGCTTTGAGTGATGGGTATGAACCAGGACATTGTAGCAGACCTGCAACTTTATGTTTCTTTCAGGAAGGCTTTGTGGGTGGGGATGTCTCTCTCCATGCAATTCTTCCAGTGATGGTAAAGATAAATAATCCACTCCTGTGGGATTTCAGGCTATAAACAAGACTCAGTCTGTGATACTTTTCATTCTTTCCTCTTCTAAGATGTAATTATGTTGGCTGCACATTTTTAATTTACTGTTTTAGAACAGCTTGCAAACAAGGCACCCTTGTATCACATTAAGTTCAGTTGGATCAGTTTAACCAAGATCTTCAACTAAAGATCTAAACATCTCATGGCAAAGTAGAACTTGGAAAATATAATTTGAAAAAGCATTATTCACTTTTTTCCTTCCACACTTGCTGCCTGTTTAAATGCTTAGACCTTCTCAGATGTTTTTCACTGTTTCTTTAGTGATTTTTTCTTCTGGGTTTCAAAAGTTTAGATGTAAAGACAATTTCTTTTGAAACACTGCTAAGCTCTTAGCATTTTCAACTTTATGAGAATTCTGTATGTTTATACACATCATAGTCAATTGCTTGAAACTACCTATAGAAAACTCTGTCATCACATAACCTTATCTTCTAGTTACTCATCTACAAACTGAGTTCACAGAACTTCCTTGGTATGAATGTCTGTAAAAGCATAAGTTTTAGGTGCTATAATGAAGGGGGTGAAGGATGGCAAGTTGAACACCTAAATTTGTAATAGTTACATAAATCCTGGCACTGGTGCACTGAAAATTTCCAGATTAAGTCCACTAAGTCCAAACTAAATGTCAGAACTTGAAAAATCTGTCCCTTCCTTTAGCCATTTTGTTTCCTTTCTGTAAAATTGCTTAGTCATTAAATTTGTATAAAAACAACCACAAATTATTCTGGTTTCAGTATATCTACTCACATCTACAATTACCTAAACAGAGTTGTTTTATAACCTGTGTAAATATATATGTATTTTGTTACAGGACTTATAAACTGCTCCTTCATTTTCCATTGTTCTTGCCAGAAAAAAAGAGTGAACTGGATCATGAGATGGAGAATCTACAATGAAAAATGAGCTGTTGTGAGTGCTCCCTGAATTATTAGTTACTTTTTTGTTAAAGTTCACTGAAGGTGTCTAATTAATATGTATGGGCAAGGAGAAAGGACAGTTTGGGGAAAAACACAAGAGTATGGCATCATTAAGTAGATCAGTATTGTTGTCTCATCAGTAATACTGTTGGAAGTGTTACGGAATCTATCACTCAAAGAGCATACTGCAGGCCTTGAAGATCTTTATAAAAAGGTGGTGAGAATGATAAACATCATCAGAATTTATTTGAAAAAATTGAATATTTTACCGTAGGAAACAAATCAGAAAGAATGTCAGTAAAAGTGTGTCAAAAATGAACAGCAAGAGGAAAGCAAACTACATGTTTCTGCTCTAACTCGTGACACAAGAAGGAATCACTGAATGAAAACAGTAGTGGGAAATAAAGAATAGACCCAACAGCTTTTCTTCTAAAAAGGTAAAGATAGACCGTAAAAGTAATTAAGATTTAAAATTTAACTACCTTTTAGAAGGTCTCATAATCAATACATGCAATGAGAATGTTCAGGCTTGTCAAAGCTAATTACAGCTAAAGGTTTGGCTTAGCTTTCCTGTGTTAGAAATTAGGTGACATTTCTGAAGTTTCCTGTGGAAAAAATTCTGTTTCCCATAAATTAACACACCATGGAATGCACTAATGATGGAATTAGATACACCTTAAAATAAATTTATTTTCTCCACAAATCCAGCTTACTGTCAGTAGGCCAATTGGACCCAGATAAACGATGTATCTCGTGTTGTTACAAAATCGCAGCAAAGGTGGATGATTACAGTTGAACTGAGTGTTTTTCAAGTTACATTATTATCTTCAAAACAATTTAAGAAAAGTATATTTCATTTTGAATATAAAATTGCAATTTCTGTGAATAATTAAGAAAACAGGTTTCACCTTCTGTTGAAGCTGAACAAGTGTACAGGTCAGAACATAAAAATTCCAGCTCTGATGTGTAGATTAACCCCCCCAAACACACAAAATTGTACCTGTGTGGTAGGTAAGATAACATCACAGAGTTAGAGTCATACATACTTTGTTAGTGCCTGTACTTGGGTCTTACTCAGCTCTCCTTCTACAGAGAACATGACAGCCTAGCATAAGTTACCTACCTGGAAACTGTCCTAATTTGCTCTTCAGTAATTCAAGGTATTTGCACAGAAAAAGGTTTCCTCCTCCTAGATCCATTGACAGAGCTTAATATCGTAGGTTGAGAGCACACTGGATAGAAAGAAAAAGGGCTCACTCTGCCTCCTGTACATCAATCCATCTCCTAGGAAACTAGTATTTAATTCACTATCCAGAAACTCTTCCCTCGCTCTACTAGAGACGGCTTAGTCAGATAATATTTTTCCACTCTGTGAGAAGGAATAGATTAAGAGGGAATATGCTTTACCTAACAGCCAAATGCCTCCTTTTGTTATCAATGCCATTGCAAGCAGCATTACAATGTTGGGTTGTGCTTTAATTGCTGTATTACTGTATTACAGCTATTGCTGTAATACTGAACTGTATTATCTCGTGACTTTCAATACTTTTTCTTTTAGTCTGTAATTGAAGATAAGCATTTCCTACATATAGATTTTCTTTGAATATTGTCATTCCCCATGCCCTAAGAAACATAGCTTTTTTGCTAGTCTACAAGCTGCAGCATTTTCTGTTGTTATATACTAAAACTATTATTCAACAGCTCTTCTAGTGACCGGATTTTGAACCTAAATTTTAGATTTGCTCTGTGAACAATGTTTTGCTAGAAAGTCATTAATATCCAGTTAAAAAATAAAACAAAAAAATTATTTGCATTTAAGCAACAATATCAAATTTGAATGCTGAGAAAGTTTCACTTTGTATGAGAATTTGTATAATTTTTGAAAAACTTACAGCTATCTGTGTTTACTTCTGTTTGTATTTTTATTTTAAGGGAAACTTTTCTTAAACAGTAATAAATCAAACATGAGTTATTAAAGATTAACAAAGTACTCAAAACTGCAGTACTCAAAAAATCTCATTTTCATTTTAGAATTAATTGTTGTTTGAACAGATATCTGGAAAATATATCACACACATAGGGATGTACCACAGACCAATGATGGCACTGTTCAGTTGTTCACCTCTGCTCCACATGTTCTGCTAAATAGTTGTTAATCAGTCTGAGAAAATTTCTGCTGCTTAAAGTTCACTTCAGATAAGCAAAGAATTTGCAACCTTCTTGTCTATGTGCTTGCCCCTGTAATGCCTATGCATGTGCTTAAGTAATAAGTGAAACAATGAAAGCATCTGTAATTTATTTAAACAGGGCCAGGGGCTGTTCTCTGTTAGTGGGTCACAGGCTAGATGCATCAACAGTGCTTTGCTCTCAGCTTTGGGTCTCTTGACAGCCTCTCTGCTGGTACTGGCTGAATCTATACAGTAAACTAAGCAAAACCTTTGCAATGCCCGAGTATGGTTTGGAGGTTAAACTAGGGCAGGAACCATTTCCAACACACAGTTTTCAGGACATGACCCATTTTCCAAGCGTTTTTCTCTGCTGACATGAGCCATGCCAGGTTCCTGGCTTGTGTATTTATCCCGGGATCTTCCTTGTCGCACTTCTTGAAGATAGATACAACATTTTTTATTTTTACAGTCAGTAGATATCTTCCTTGATTGTCATGACTTTAAAGATGATACAGAAATAAAATTTGCCAATCAGTGTCACTGAAATTAGCTTGTCCCTTTAGCATCATTGGATTCATCCCATCCCAAATAATTGATTTTGTTTAAGACTTCCTTAGCTGTATCTTCCTCTGCTATAAATTGTGTCATTCTCACACCCTCTCCTGCTGGATGCAAAAGATCTGAGAGCAAACCAATCCAGAAAAGACTGTGAGAAAAAAGGTCTTTGAATACTTTTGCCTTTTCTGTGTCTTTTGCTATTAGATGAGCGCACTGAGCAGCAAGCACATTATTCTTAGTTTTCCTTCTACTGCTTCTGTACATTAAGAAACTCTTATTTTCATTCATGGACTTCACCAGTTTCAGCTCCAGCTAAAGCTGGCTTTGCTGACTCCAGCCCTAGATGCTTAGGCTGTATCTCTATAGTTCCCCAAGAGGCCCATCCCCATTTTCACCCTCTTTGTATTTCTTTCTTTTTTGGCTCAACACAATGGCAAATCTGCTTTCAGAACTGGATGTGACAAAAATGTTCAGTCACCTGATGTGAACCTGTACAAACACTTCTACTTCAAATGTGCTCAAAATAATTTTTTGAGGAGTTTTAAGTTAGGTCAGGAATCATCAGTTTTTCAGAGCTAGCATGAAACACCAATTAATAACCTACTACATAGAATCACAGAATTATCAGAACTGCATTCATGTCCCTACTTTTCATCTGGGTGCAGCTTGTACTGCCAGGTGACCCAGCAGCACTCAAATCTAGTGTTGATAATGGTTGAACCATGACCTACAAGGACCTGAGAAGTAAGCAGGGAGCTATTGGTTGCCTCTCCTGTGGATTCCAGCTGCAGGTCCTGTCATCCATATCACAGGTTGCTGTGTCAATATTTATTTCCTGCTGGAACAGACACTGTTTACTTACTTAAGATGTATTTTACTTGGAAGAGAAGTGCCTTTGATGTTTTCTGGGACAAGTAGTATATGCATTGTGTTTGGACTGAGTTTTCAGTTAAATGAAATTAGGCAGTGCAGGTAATAAATCATAGCCCTTGAAAATTAGAACTGCCTTGTTCTTATTCCAAAATGCAGCACTTAAAAGAAAACCACAGTAGCCTAGAAACCATAAAGAAACAGAATTAAAAGAAAACTAGTCATCTCTGAAAAAGTTATTATGGGAACAGACACAAAAGAAAAACGTGGGAGGGCAAACAGGAAAATAGAGATGTGCAGGCCTTTCTAATGACCAAAAGAGAATCATTCACTCTGTTGGAAATTAAACTCATGTCTCCCAGTTCCAAACCTTATATCTTATACACCAGACCTTTGCATCTCAGAACTGCAGGACTGTGACCAGTGGGGCAATGTGGCCCATTAAAAAAAGAGGCATCCACAAGCCTGAGCAGTTAAATATATTCTTTACTTCTGAAAGTATATTCATTCCTTGAAGTGGTGGATCATAGCAGAGCTATGCCTGTGTGCCGTGTTATTTCATCTGCTAATCAAAGCCTCCATTCCCTATACTGGATACCTGTTGAGGGTTACACACAGGGGAGGCTGCTGGAAAGGCTTGAACAGATGCTGCTCTTAACCAGCATCTATTAAGTTTTCTCCCGAGCTCAGTTTGGCTCTCAGAACACGGAGGGGTCACTTAGCTGTGTCTAGGTCAGGTGCTCACAGGGGTGATGTTTAAATGTAACACATCATGAGTGCTGGTACAGAAAACCACTGTGCTTCAAGGCAGGCAGCCAAGTAGCATTGCCAGCAGCTCACAGCCCTTCGTGGGAGCCTCCATCCGAGTAAACAAGTGGTATTTATCATGAAAGCGAGGCTATGCCTATACTAATAAATTAGTATTCCAGACACAATTCTCCAGAAATTGCATCGGTACTACTTAACTATTTTATTCTTCAGATCAGGACACCCATGTCCAAACTGTATTTCAGTTCACTAATACGAGCCCAGGTACAGCCTGACTGTGTACAACTCCTGTCAGCGAGAGGTCCCTGGAAGTTTGATGTAATTCTGAATGAAACACTAAGAATCATTTGTGTTTGAAGAAAGGTGTGTGGTACAGCATCACATGAATATTTTCATGAATGCATGAGCATGACTAGACAGATCAACTATTATAACTCAAGGATTTCTGTTATAGAATAGTTCAGCAAGGTTCTTAGAGCAAGAGATAGCTTAGGGCCATTCTAAATTCTTCCACTTGCTCATAGCCTCAAGGCTTGTTCAATACCAGAAACTAGAATTGCAGGAATGTGTCAGTGGATCTGGTTAAGCACAAGGAATTGCCTTTTTAAAAAATGTTTCTTAAAAAAGTCAGGAAACATTCTAAATGTTTTGACTTAAAGCCAATTGGTTTTGGTTTTTATCCAAACATTCCAGGAATTTTTCTTCAGTGACAAGAGATGGCATAAAGTTCCTAGAGAGCAACTTGAAAAAATTATTTTGTCAGTAGTTTCAACTATAAGGAAGGAGTACCATAATCTGTGTTATAATACACATATTTCTCACATTTATATCGCTCCCAGGAAACAAAGGACTATTGTCAAATTCTTTGAAGGATTCTAGTTTACTTCTTACAAAGATGTGAGCTAAATAAATCAGCCATGGGAAGACTCACCTTATCAAATACTGGCACAGATGGAGATGCTGCTGATTCCAGTAATGTATTTCTTTCTGGGATATAAAACTTCAGGTGATAAAATTGATGGGGAATGCCTTAAGGGAAAAAATTACCCCTCAGCAAAATCCCCAATAACTCTTCACCTCTAGAATGGCATCAGAATTACGAGTCACATCTTCAACATAAAACAGATAGCTCTAGGCACAGAAGGGTGTGCATACTGCATTTAGTACACTAAGATTTACTTCCCCTCACCTCATCTTCCCCTAAGGATTAGCCAACAGAGCCTGAAAAATTAACATATGTGCATGGGTGCAAATGACAAGCTTATACTAACTGGAGTGAATAAAAAAATAAACCCTCTAGTTTTTATTTTATGTGTGATCTTGTATAAAAAAGGCAACAGACGTCTAAAAATAAAAAGGGCAAGAAATCCAAAGTGATTATATATTGGGCTAAGAGCAAAAATTCACAGCCCACAGAGTTTCTGTTAGGCAATAACACAGAAGGCAATAATGTCTCCTGGATTATAGATGCTTGGATAGAGTACAGATGAATATTGAAGGAAATACCACCAACTCATGTGAAGCGTACAATATGTTTCTATTTGACAAGAATTTGAAAGGTTTCCAGCATGCTGATGGCAGACACATTACTCCATTTCATTTGAAAATAAAAGCTCTTGTATACATTAGGATACAGGCTTAGAAGAGCACATAATTGGTTAAAAAATTAAAGAAAGATCTCACCTATGCTCTCCATGACAAAAACTATTCAGACTGTTATCAATGCCAATGCCTGAGTCCAGGCACTGGAACTTGAATGTCCACAATTTGAAGTGGTTAAAATTGTTCTGGACCTGGTTTTTACTGAATAATTTCTCTGCTAAACAGTTCTGGGGAATAGTTCAGTAGGTGGCACAGACAAAAGAATATTCCCTACAGAGTATATGAATATAGGATCCTCCTTTCCTGGAGTCAGCTTAACTATGCAGATGTAGCCTAATCCTGCCAGTTCTTGGGACTGGAAAATGAACCTGGACATTGTTACTCTGCTGACACAGATGTAACCTGACAAAAAATTTGGAACATTTCACCAATGTAGTTTTGTTTTAAACTTTTCTGTGTAGGAACTGGCCCTATCTTCCATTTGTATGGACATACAGAAAAATTACTTTTCAGATCCTCTGTGAATATCTAAGTAGCATCTGAAAATAGTAGTTAAAGCAGATGATAGTTAAGATGCTTCTGTTGGAGGATAAAAGATCTGATCTCAAGGGATCTAACTTTATCATTAATTTTATTTAAGTGTGATTAAAACCCTTGTAATTCTCCCACCATCAGCAGAATTGTAGTTCAAAAAGAAGACTCAAACAGTAGCACATTTGATATCATGTGCTAAATAATTTGTTTTCTCCACTGACTATCACATACTTTTACTGAATTATTTCCTAGACAACCTAGTAAGAGTTCTGTGATTTCCATTATTCATTTTTTTTTTGAGCTGATAGTCAGTAGACAGGAACTCCCATGGCTATCATCATTTTGAGAATAAATGAATGAAAAAAATGTGATTTTACTTTGTCCTACCCTCAAAGTATGTTTTCCCTGAGAACAAGAGGAAAAGGACCTTGCTTTTAGTTTCTCTGGTCATCTTCTCAGTCAGTTCTGCACCCACAGAGCACCCTTCTTCAAACCAGGTGCATGACTGCTTTTCACCTTTTTTTTCTTCATGGGTGTGCATTCTTCCAAGAGTCTTCATGCCTCTTCAGTGCCCTTCAGTCAAAGGGAAACCTCTCACAAAGTGCAGCTCATCTTGTCCTGCCTCTGTTATTTGCCTGAGTTTTTTAGGAGCTGTCTTGTTAATTTTTATAGCTGTCAATCTGTAAAGAAGGTTGAACTAGACATGTTTTTTTTAACTGAGTTTGTTATTGTCTTTTGATCAAAACCCATTCACAGAAACCAGTAACACCCCTCAGGACAAGAAATATCTATATTCATCTCATTAATTCCTGTGATTAGTAATTATGCAAGAAAACTATTGCAAGTCTGATAGTGGTTAAATTCAATCCTGCCTGTTGGAATTCCAAGGTGGCAGTTCTGCTGGCACCCCTGCTACTTGCCCCAAACTTTAAAACTCCATCATTATGTGGTTGCTATGCCCCACAAAAATTAGCTAGAATTAGAGACCATTAGCTATTGAACCAGCTTCACAAGCTGCCAGCAGACAAAGCCTGGGAAACCTTCCATGACCCTGAAGGGCATGTAGGCACCTGCCTTTGGCAGTAAGAATAAGAACATAGAGCATGCATGGGGGCTGGAAAAAAATCATTATCATGAAAGTCTCCTGATTTCTGTTTGTCTTAAAAGTCAATAATACCAGCATTCCCTGTAACCAGAAATTGAATGGCTCATGGCTTACACAGTCCTAAGTTTGGATGGATTAACAAGAGATCCTCAGGGTGAGTAAGTCAGCAAGTCCTTTGTCTCCTCACAGAATGCAGGACTCCTGCAGAAAAGTGTTGGAAGTGTGGCAGACTAAGTTAAGGTATATGCCTCTAAAGCAGGAACACTGATACTGGGCACTGCTTAACAGAGGATCTCCTCTTGGCATGTGCTTTATCTACAGCATGATGATCACATTTATCCAGAACAATTTAGATGCTGAACTGGAACATCCAAGCAAGGATTGTCATCCTCCTAGGGACAGAGTGGAGAGAGATAGCAAGGCAGGAAAGTCTCTAGAGAACTAAAATCTTAGATAGACTTGTCTGAAAGTCTTCCCTCACCACAGAAGGAACTTGAAGAACCTGTGTTTTGGACTTTTTTGTCTTTGTTGATTGCTTAAAGATAGGCAGAAAGAAGGTTTCACCCTAGCATAAGGCTTGAATAGGTGCCCAGTAAAAGTAAAGGCTTGCTGCGTGCCTCCTCTCTGGAACTTTATGAACTGTTATCATTAGACCCCAACCTGAACTTGACATACACAACTCAGATAATTTTCAAAAATACAAGCAGAACTTTCTAGTGTTACCAAGCCAATTCTTAACAACATATTAAAGTACAGAAGAGAATATACCTTTGAATCCACTTTAGAAATATCTTGTTTTTCTAGTGCAGAAAGCCTTATTCCCTTCAGTTTAATCCAACATATCTGTGTAAGATTTCCTTTTTTCTTCAGTCAACATTTTTTGTTTAAAAGACTTACCTTTTGTGTAAGTCTCTTTGTGAGATTTGGATATTTGAGTTAAAGAGCTACAAGCTACACATTAAATATAATTGAACACAAACTTAATCTTTGAAATCAGGTCTAATTTTACTTTTATATTTTTAAACTAAAATTCTAAGCTACTATAGGTAAATATCTTTTTCTCCAAACTTTTGTATATTACTATTCACTTTTTTTAATTTGGCCAGTTACAGCTGACAGAATAGCATTAGACATTCTTGTTTATTGCAAGACTATTCTGCTTTTTAAATGTGGTGAAGTCTGCTATTTCAGACAATTTTAATTAGCATGCAAGACAAATCACCATACAAGATAAGTGTATGTCTTCTCATTAATAAACAAGCTTCGTAGACTATGAGGATTTTACATCTATTAATTCTTTAAAATGCAAAGCAATGTGTACAACATACTCCTGTCTGGTAACTTGTTCCTTGAATTTGTGTTGTTAATACATGGAGGCTAAAAATTGTTTTGATAGGTTATAAGGTTATTGTCTTACTTCCTGATTAGTTTACTGCTATTTTAAATATTGATATAAGAATCTGCTGTCTGTTCCTCTCAGTATTTTGTCTAGGTTTTATTTATCAACTAGCTAATAAAAAAATTTATTTGCTAGAAAATAAGTGGCAGGTGAGCAAACTTAAGTGCAGAACTACTCAGAACAAATATAGAAGAGAATAGAAGTATCAGCATCTGAGAGATTTGTGTCATTCTTTTTGTTGCCTGTAGTTAACTTGTACTAATTCTGAATCAGGAGAGCACTTTTACCATAAGCGGGTGAGGAAAATGGTCAATAATATGAACGTGTTGTACAAATCCAAACGTATCTGTAACTTACAGGATCAGTGATTTGCCAGTTCCCTGAAGGTAAAACATGGTCTACAATGAAAAATTCTTTCTTAAAAAAATTAAATGCGTGGAACAGAAAATAAAATAGGTGAAAAATTAACAGTTGGGTAAATATTAGGAAAATTACATGCCTGTAAATCTTTGATTATTTCTATTATTTGGATATCTGCTTGGCTTATCAGTAGACACAGTGATTAAGCCATGCAGATTTTCATACCAAGAAACAGATTATATTCAAACTGGAGTTAAAAATAACTGGTTCTCTGCTGACTGTAATATTTGTTTTGGGGTGTACTTCCCCTCAGGGTGTCATTAACACAGTGTCTTAAAGGTAACAGTTAAAGGTAGGTGGCAGGGAATTATGCCCATATAATGTAAAAATAAAACAAAATGAAAACACAACAACAGCAACAAAAAGACCCAGCCAAAAAATCAGTACCAGCAGTATATATACTTCTTTGTAAAGATACTACCATCAATATATTGCCTTCTTTGATGTTTTCAGAAGCAGGGCATATAATACAAAGTTAGTAAATATCTGACATTTTCTGAGAACTAACCAATGTTCTCTGATGTATACTATGTTGACACTTTTTAATTGGCAATGTGGTTAAGGGTGTGTTCAATGTAACCAAAGGCGAAAGGTTATCATTATTCCTCTTTCCATTTAAATTTTCATGGCTTTTTTCATATTTAAGTTATGAAATATGAAATTTCATATTTCATTTTTATGCAAGTACTTCTATTTTATTCTTCTGTAGCCTGGCAAATCTTATCCATGTTTGTAATAGATCAGCCCTCCTTAGGCTAAAATCTACTTTTGTGGTTGTAATAATTCTCTGGTTTGTAGAAATTGGCCTTTGTGCTTGTCTTTTATAGTATAGTATCTCAAAGAGCACAGATGTGGAACCCAACTCAGAATATGTAAGCAAGAATCAAATTCTGTTTTCTTTTACATCCAGACACCCCAGGAAAGCCAACAGAATAAATTACAGAAGTGAAAGCAAATGTTATCAGTAGCAAGTTGCTTCAGGATAGCATTCTGACCTCACTGGATTACAGCTGGTCCCTCCTTGGATAAAGCTAACACTGATGGATCCTCTTAACTCTGTCAGCAGAGCTCATGGATTTTGTGAAGTTTCAGAGCTGATCCCTGCAAGCAGCAGCAGGGCTGTCTGTAACAAGGTGACCTGTACACTACATTCCGTACTGAGTGCCACACCAGGGGTCTGCACAGAGCAGTGGAAGCAGAACAGCAATGCTGAGGCAAGGTCCCTCAGGTGTGGTGTTCTTCCTCAGCTGCTGGCAGGAGATGCCCAGGAAGAGTATTAGAGTACAGCAAGCATATAGTGATACTTCTCACACATAATCTCCCAGCTTCCAGCAATTCTTGAGCCAGATTATTTGTGTTCAGAAGCACATTGGGTTTTGTTCCATAACTTTGTCATTTAATCCTACTGTGTTTTCAATATGTACTGTCAGCTTTGAGAAGGACTTCCTTTCTTTACAGCTATGCTATAAAATTTTTGAAGTTGCTCTGTGAAAGACTGTGTAAATGCTCTATTTATATCCTGTTTAGGTCTTCAGATGTCCACATGTGTGTAGAGAGATGCAAGGGGGAACAGAGGAGCTGTGTCTATGAAAGTTCGTATGAATGTCCATATTTCCTTACAGGAAGGCTGTCAGTGCTGCCTTGAGGAAGAAATACACTGTGACTGCCAAGGATATTAAAATCTGCCAGTAACAGCTATCACTAAAGGATGACATTGCATAAAATTAGAGAATATGTAGAAAAGTATGATATGGATATTTTCAACTCATTTCTTTAATATTTGTCTCACATGTCCTTAATGGAATAAATTACTGCAGTTAACATCATAAAAACAGGAATGAGAAATAGCAGAGAAATAGTCCATACATTAAATAGCGGTCTGCAATATACAATAGTATGATGCTTGTAAATAATGTACTTTTTCTGAAGAAATAGAAAAGCTGCCATTGCTGACACTTGATATACTAGCCTTGAGTTTTAAAAAGACTTTCATTTTAGAAAATAAAAGAATGGAAGACCTGGCATATGCATGAGGTAAAAATGGAAATTTGACTAACATGATTCCATAGAAAACTGTTAACTTTGACTAAACTAGACTACTTTGTAGCAGGCTTTTTCCATACATTAACAAGAAAGCATGGTTCAAGAGGAAGAGCAGTTAGAGGTCTGTTGAACCTTGGCTATTCAGTGCTGGCACAATATTAAACACAGATCATTACAGTTTAGCACATCTTTAATCTATCATTATTGCTAGTCAACTGCTTTGATTTATACTGTGAAACACATTATCAGGTCCACTATCATTAGATAAAAAGAATTTGATATAGTAACTGCTTCAAAGTCCTTTTCAGGCATCTAAGGTTTGCCAAACCAGGCTGAAATGAATGATCTGAGGGATTATAGGAGTTCCTGGGGAATTTAGATGTTGAACAACGAGACAGAAATGTATTCCATGTCTGAAAACTTTGACATTACTCAGTATTTTCGTATCTCAATATATTTGCTATCTGTGATGGTTTTTTCCTACATATCCACAACAGCTCACAGTGAGCATTTGATGCTTGCTATTTTGAAATCCAACTCTATGTTTAACACTACAAATTACATTTTATATCCTTGTTGTGTAACGTTAATGTAAACTGTAGATATTCATATCCAAAAAAACCAGCTTAGAGATATTGCAGTTCAGAGCTCCCCAGCTTCACTTGGCACAGTCCTAGTCAGTCAGATTCCTTAGAGGATCAAAATTAGGTACCAGTACATGCTCAGAAAAATGGTAGGGTGGAGACCTAGTTATTCATCTCGCCTATAACTTCTTGTGTTACCTAGCTGAAAAATATTCAGAAAAAGGCTTAATAGCTCCAGAAACCTGACATAAAATCTAAAATACTGAAAAACAAACCAACAGGCACAAACAAAAACTCAGAATATTTAGAAAGTGTTTTGCAGCTTCAAACAAATAACAGAATAATGGGCTTTAAATCATTGTTCCAGAGGACAGTAATCATAGCCAACATGTTTTAATGGTTTGAAATACTGTTTAGCCTATCCCTTTCCAGAGATTCTTTTTTACTTGTCTGTTCCTAAGATTGCTTATATTTTCACTGTGATCACACTTCCTCCTTTCTCTACTGAGAAGTTTTTGGTTTGTGAGAATTCTATGCTATTGATTTATTGCTTCATACTCCTTAATTAGCCACACTGGCCTTACATGTCCTTTCCTCCTTGAACTCTTGTTGAGATCAATTTCAATTAAAGATGGGTTTCTGACATGGAATTTTGGTCAGGATCTTGAGCAGGAAAATTTTAAAGTTTGTGTTCGGTTTTGTGGCTTAGGGACTTGTTTAACTCTAACTATAACTGCTGAAGCTTGACTTTCCTTTAAACCTTGATCTAACAACTTGACATCAGATAAATGTGCCTTATAATATGGTTATGCATCATAAATCCCAGAATGAACAATTTACTAAATCATAACTGGGAGAGTACTACTGTCACTTGTTATTTCAATGTTGAGAGATTACAGAATGCAGTATTCTTGTGGGTTTTCCTCAGCCTCAATATTTCTATTTCTGTAGCCTTATTCCCAGAAACAGACCAACACTTAAAAAACCCCAATATTTCTGAAAATAAATAAAATGTTCTTTTGTTTGAGCATTACACTAGATTATCTTCCTCATTCTTGGTGTAGGACCAGTTCTACTCCTTTCCTGTTTGATTTGGTTTTTATGGCTTTTGAATGAACATCTTTTGGTTCATTGCAGTTTGCAAGATGTAGCTCAACTGTCTTCAATACACTCTATTTTCTCCTTAGTTCTTCTAGGTTGTTATTTATTCCCAATATTCTGTATGAAATGGCTTTTCTTTTGCAGAGACATGGAGCCTCAATGTGCTTTCCTCTTGACATGAGCTGCAAGAATCACAAGGTTTTATATTTAGCTTAAAAGAAATTCCCTATGCCATGTTACAGCTAAGCCTCTAATCAAGGACCCCAGCTGACTTCAGTGAGTCTTCTAACAACAAGAAAAAGGGTGGATTTTTTTCCCTAATAGTGTCATTTTACAGATCCAGTTTAAAGCAAAGTAAATTACCAACTTAGAAGCACAAGAAATGGTATCTCCAACTTCTATGAAGAGGTGAAGAGGCAAGGGATAGAAGCCTGTAACTGATGGTAGGAAAAGGAAGGATGGAGCTTAAAGCACTTTATAAGTTCATAAAAGTTCATAACATAGACTCAAACTACAGGTTCCTTCTTTGAAAAAAGAGCTTTTGCTTTCTGTTTATTTATTTTTCATTGAATTGAATCAGTTTAGGATGACTCAATTTAGGTTTAATGTCTATAATCGAATCACTGAAGCTCTGACTACTCTCTGAGAATGAAGTTTGAGGGAGAATTCCACCCCCTCCCAAATTACTCTGTGCCCCAGCCTTCTCGCTGGTGGGGTGGTGTGAGGGGCAGAAAAGGCCTTGATATTGTGTAAGTGCTACTCAGCAGTAACAAAAACATCCCTGTGTTAACAACACTGTTTTCAGCACAAATCCAAAACACAGCCCACACTAGATGTGAAGAAAACTAACTTCACGCCAGCCAAACCCAGCATGCATGTGCTTCTGAAATTTGTCACTCCTTGGGGTCAATTACCTCCCTGGAGCTCTGAGCTTCATTTTAAAATGAAACAGAAACAAACATAGCAAGTCTTCTCCTAATTTCAGGTGCCTTTAAGTAAAGAATTAAAAAATCATTGTTTGAAAATGGGACAAGAGTAGAGCCAACCTTATTAAATTTTGATTATTATTTAATGGCAAACTTGAACTGTAGGCCTCCCTCTGTTTGGAGATGTTTCCATCGGTATTTAACTCCTAGAAGAGAGACACGATCAGTGGGCTTGGTTGACAGACTAGGAGACCAACCCTGCTGATCTGAGAAAGCAAAGATTCTTCAGGTGGAGGAAGCAAAGGAGAAATCTCTTATTCTGTTTTTTGCTGCTAGGATAATTTCTGCATTTTATACTGAAGAATCTCTAGAAAAATTACAGTGACAAGACTAGACCTGAGGTTCCTACATACCCCCAGTTGTCTGGTGGGTTACACAGTCAGCTTCCTTCTTTTGGTGCCAATGCTCTTGGCTGCTTGTTAACCCAATTTCTGTAGGGTATAAGTAGCAGATTATTTAGGAACTCCCTGAAAGTGGATTTGTATTCAGATATGAAGGCTTGAACTTCTCTGGGACATACAGAAACTGGAAGCAAGTTTCTCACTTCAGAGTTATTTCAGTCATCAAATGATTGGATCATCAACTGCGAAACCTAAGTGAGCACTGCTCAGTGGACAATAATCTCCAGTAATAAGCCTAGACGCTATCGTGAAGGAGGGGAGGGGGACAGAAGAACAGGATATTTTCAGTAACAGAATTATCATTCTGATTATCAAGTCTTTTACCATTGCCTCTATGGAGATCCAAAATGTTAAATTAATTTAGTAGCTCTTAATCAGCCTACTGAGGAATCTGGAAAAGATATTCTGAACATGATCTTTAGTCCTTTGAACTCTGTTTTTTAAAGTGTTACAACAATTAAGTATGTTTTGCACTCTTTTAAATGCATGAAGTTCAAACTTCACATCCAGATGCAATCTAATTTTTCAAGTTCTGAACTACATGATCACTTACTGATTTTTTCCCAGCTCTAGAAACTCTGGAGGAGCAGCAGGGATGGGCAATTAAACACAAACCTCATGAAAACATTAATATTTATTCTCACATGAGTATTCCTCAGCCAGCTTTTGTGTCTGAGAAAGGTCTTGTTGTAGCAGCATATTTTCAGGTACAACGTTTAGCCATGTGTTTGGCAGCCTATCATCTTGCCCTCCAGCCCCACTTTCAGATTCCAGCAGCACAGGAAACTACCTTCCTGCACTCTGTTTTACAGCTGGTTGAACCCACATTGCCACTAATGTCAGCAGTCAACAGAGCTGGATAAGTATTTCAAATATACGTATGTTAAAGCCTCCACCATTTTCCAACATAAATAGCCCAAATACATATAAGAAACACAATGGAATATTTTACATATCTATGTGAGATACAATTTTTAAAATTACAAACATTTATTATACTCTTCGATGTTTTGTCATGTATAGATGCAGATTGCCTTTAGAAAACATTTTTGTGATCTATAGCTGGTTCACATGTAGATCAAAGTTTGTGGTCACGTTGACAAATTGTAAAGTCTTCCATTTAAACACAGCTGAAAACCCCACAAATATGTATCCCTTTTTGATTCTATATTTATTCTTAATTTTACAGGCATTCCTTAGGATAACTAGCACTACCAGTTTTGGAATCTATGAAGTTTATAGACTTACCATCAATTCTTGGAACAGAAAGGGTTTAAACATATTAAACTATTATTATAAACTATATTAAAACTATTAAACATACAGTTTAATAGACAAGTTCTATTTGTCTGTTGATTTCAATGTTAATTTTCTTCTAGTAGTTACAGTACGACATTAGGCTGATTCATGTGATGCTTCTATAAGGTATTTCTATTTTAACAGTTTTCAGTCAACTTCCAAAACATTTCCAGGGAGATGGAGATTGTTCAGCATCAACAATTTTAGACTGTAATTGTTGCTCCTGCAGACTATTTGGGAACAAACTGTGCATCCCTACAAACCTGTGAAAGCCAGTGTTGTAGGTCATGCCAAGCTGGAATAGATTCAGATGTTTTGGCAATGAAGATTAAAATTTAAAATAATCTCAACAAAATGAAGAAATTACTCAAAATAAATAGGATGCAATTCAGTGAAGTCAAATGACTTAGACAAGGAATAATAAAACGCACACTGACAAGGCTTCAGGACTTGAAAACAGGGCCTGGAATTTATGAACAAAAATTAAATAAATATCCTAACCTTACTACGAGAAAAGGCAAAATTCTAGCCTAGTATTACAAACACAAGCAACATGAAAAATGATCGAACTGTTTCATTCCTCATTGTCAAGATGTCAGCTGGAGAGGTTTAAGAAAGAGTGGATTGGTTAGGGGAGAGCCAAAGAAGAACCACAAGCAATTAAAAGGGCTACAGTGGGTGTCCTCTGAAGGAAGACTGAATAAGTTTTTTCCTGAAGAAAAGATTAGAGAAGACTTTATAACAGCATTCAAGTACACAAAAAGTCACTGCAAGGAAAAGAAAATCATCTGGTTTTCTGCTCTTTCTTACTCAGGATAGAACAAGGAAAAATGGCTTTGAGTTATTAGCAAAGAAGATTCAGATACAGGGAGTGTTCTCACAGTAAGTCTACAGAAGCACCAGAATAGATATTTTAATAGGGTGTGAAATCTCCATCTCAGAATGCTTATTAAAAACAGATTAATGACCTTATCTGAGCAGGGCAAAGGGGTAACTTATCATGGATGGTACTGGACCAGGCAATGTCTGAAAATCCCTTACAGTCCTATTTTATGTTCTTCTATGTACACAAAATTTTATCAATTAGAAGTATGTGACTAAAATCTGAAAAGTAAAGCATCTCATCTGATAACAAAACTTACTCAATGGAGGGACACATGCGTACTGTTGCTCCCATTTACAAACTGCTATTCTAAATCCACATCACAGTCCTGCAAACACCATTCTGGGACACTTAGTTTTGACTGAACAAAAATCAATTCCCTCTCATCCAGTGATATAATCAAAAATATGAGGGAAATAAAATAAGTGCAATGTGGTATTTTCACTAATTTTTGGCTGTCCACTCATAAGATGTGCATGTCCATTGCACAAAGTTCAAAAATACAGTGTAACACAACTGACAAAACTGCAGAGAAAGGACATGACTTTCTTCCATCTACCTTTGCCTTTGTCTTTATCTTGTGACAAGGTTATTTTCTTTTTAAGAACAGCTTTTGATCTGATATTTCAACACAGACACATTCATGTTTACATTTTCAAGGTACTGTACTTTTTTGAGACTTGCCTAGAATAATAAAGACCCACACTACTCCTTGACATGCCAACCATATTGTCTCTTGGTAGATAAGCACACAGTTTGATAGACTAATGTGAAAATACTCCGAAGAAAATGTATCTCTGCAGGAGCAAACATGCATCCTTGTAATAAGCAGAAGACTAAATGGTAGATACTTTTTATCTGTCGTAAGGACATTAGACCCTGAACACTGGCAACTTTGGTTCATACTCTGCAGTACAGACAGGGTGTTCATGGACACTTGTTTAGGAAGGCTTTTATTCTCTTTTTAGCTTTCAGAATGCCTTACACCTCCCATTCACTAGTCCTCATGTGCATCATTGGCACAGAGAGGTTTTAAAATGCACGTGGTAGCTGTTTCATTGTTCAAAATACTGATCCCACAATATTGATCAATTAGTGCACTCAGTATTCTCGGACTGTTGTGGAACAACTGTCTGTCAGAGACAAGACTGGACAAATGCCTTCTGTCAAAATTTTTTTTCCACATTAATTGAGGATTAGAATGGTATTTCCAGATCTTATGAGAATTCTACATTCACAAGAAATATAAAGTATGTCTATTTTGTTGCAATCACCAGCATTTAAACCACTTTGTCTCTGTGAGTCCGGGGAATTTTAATGGTACTGCCTAAATCCACACTAAAACAATCCTGGGAAGACATGTTCTTGCTCCGCAGAGAAAACTGCAGCCTTTTCAAAAGTACCAACAAAATGCTGAGGTGCCTTTGCATTGGTTGTTTCTCTAGGACTACAAATGCCATAACAGGGAAATGGGAAGGCAATTGGACTTTGGACACCATAGGAACTCTTTCTGACCTTGTAGCCTTCAGGGCAAATACTTTGTGGACTTCAGTATCCCTTGTACTGCAATTTAATATGGCATATCCTCACTTCTGCACTGGCAGTAGGCAAAGGTGGTTGGGAAAAAGGGAGATCTAGGCTAAGCTGGGAGATAAACCAAGTTTGAGAAAGACAAAGCATGGTACATCAAATTCAGTGGTACAACAGTGGGCAAGAAGGTACGAACTAAGTCAAAGCTACCTTCTCTGCACAAGTTTCAAAGGCAACTGTAAATTCTACTTGAATTAAGGCATTAAATTTAGCTTATTTCTGCATTGCATATGCATTTAGCATATTAAATCTGCACGATTCTCTTCCTTGATGTTAGAAAGAGGCTTCACCTTTTCCCCCTTGAGGGTGGGCAAGAAACTCCTACTCTGAAAGAAGTATCAAGAGAAGGAAGAGAATTGCATTCCAGGTTGTCTGCCAAGAGCAGAAACCGGGTTTGAAAAAGCCTCAGATCTTTTGTTTGGGCTTGGATCTGCAGGCAGAACACACAAAGCTTAAGACAGAAACTGAGTAACAGGGTTCAGTGGGAAGTGCTTTATTCTCTTTATAGACTACTAGAGGAAATGTAGGTAGGACTGTGGTAGAGGTGGTGGTAGTTGGAAAAGGGTGTCAAAAAGTCAAATGCACTGGGAAAGGAATAGTCCTATGAGGTTTTCTTGTGGCAAAGCAAGCCAGTGGCATCCTATCTACATTGGGAAGGCTGCTGCCATTAGTTCTGAGGAGATGATCCTATCTCTCTGCTCAGATCTGGTGAGATATACCTAGCATGCTATTTCCAGTCCTAGGATTCCTAGTAGAGACACATGGTTACACTGCTGTGGGTTCAGTGAGAGACACAGACATGACTAAGGGATTGGAGCATCTGTTATACAAGAAAAGGTAGAGAGAGCTGGGATTGTTAAAGACTGGAGAAGATCGGTACACATATACCAATGTGTAGGTCGGGGTAATGAAGAAGTTGGAGCCAGACCCTTCTCAGTGGTATCAAGGGAAAGAACAGGAGGCAGTGGGCATAAATTCAAATATAGGAAATTCCACTGAAACATAGAAAAAAAAACCTGTTATTTTTTTTTTGTTTTGTTTTTTTGGGTTTTTTTACTGAGAGTCATCAAACACTGGAATAGGCTGCCCAAAGAAGTTTTGAAGTCTCCATTGTTGGAGACATTGAAATCCTGATTGGATATGGTTCCAGGCAGCCTGCTCTACCTGACCCTGTTTTGAGATGAGGATGGGATTAGATGAATCCCAGAGGTCCCTTCCAGCCTCAGCAATTGCATGCCTCTGTGAATTAAACTTCTTGCCCCCAGGTTAAAGGAGACATCTTATGCCTTCATTGTTGCAGAATTGTCCTTGCAGTTATGCCAATGTGGTAGGCTGCCAGTATGAATTTAATCAGATTTTAATGCTGAATAATCAAAGAACACATTTGTCATTCACAATATTGGATTATTCAGATTATTCAAATTATGATGAAGATTGATGAATCCAAGGGTTGAAACTCAGACCTCAGTTTAATATATGTGGATAAGCCTGACAGCATGATTTTGCATTGTAGAAAACAACTAACACATCCTTACACATTAACAAACTCAGCAACTGCAAAACTCTGAACACAATTCTGATCTAATATAAAAATCAATGAAAAATATATAGTGTTCTTCAAATATATTGTACTGGACATACTGCTGTGGTGTACTTATAAAGAAAAGGGGGGAAAACAGTACTAAAAATTACAGATCTGAAGAAAACAAAAAAGTATTAGTATTTTTCTATGATTAAATAATCTATAAATCAGAAACATTGAGTAATACGGACCTGAGTATTTTTAGCCAAAAAGCCCTTTAAAGATGTAGGGGCTTCTAAGGGCTAAGGATCCACCTACTGTTTGTAGGTGGATTTTGCAACATCAGAAAAATGTTAATAGTTAGCTGTTAGATAGTTAATAGCAGTTTAAAGGAGGCCGCAGAACTCAGAAATATCTACTGTTATATTCTGCAAATCTTCTTCCAGCCCAAATCTGGCTCCTATTTGAGCAGAGGAAGTGCATTTCATTACAGGTACCAAACCTTGGAAACTTGGTTAAAACTGACTTTTTAGATATTCATTTTATAGAAGTCTGCCTCCAGCTTAATTCCAAAGATTCCTATGTTTTAAGAACTTTACAGTCTACCTGAGATTATACTTTGTGTCTCAAGTGGTAAAATGGTATTAAAATTTAGATTACTGATGAATAAATAAACTGTTGTGCAGTATGTTTAGGTGACACATCATAAAACGAATTGTTTTATGTATATTTACACACACACTTACAGATCGATATAGATAGATACAGACATAGATGTAGATATAGCTATAGATGATATAGATATAGATGTAGATATAGATATATAGATATAGATATAGATATAGATATAGATATAGATATAGATATAGATATAGATAGATAGATAGACAGATAGATATAGATAAGCATAGGCACAGATAAATACATATGGGTGAACATTTCCTGGCGGTAGAAGTTTATAATTAAAATGCAGAAGGAACATGTGTAAAGAATTAAAGACTTTACTTCCCTGAAGGACAATCCTTTAGGGGCAAATTCTTACCTTATGAAGGTTTATAATTTCTTCTTTGATAAAATCATTCAAGTTGGAAATTATCTTTAAGATTGTTAAACAGTACCATTAACTCAGCACTGCCAAGTGCACTGCTAAACCATGTCCCTAATGACACATCTACACATCTTTTTAACTCTTCCAGGAATGGTAAATCAACCACTTCCCTGGGCAACATGTTCCAATGCTTGACAACCATTTTCATGAAGATGTTTTTCCTAATATCCAATCTAAATCTTCTCTGGTGCAGTTTGAAGTAATTTTTTCTTGTCCTGTTGCTTGTCACTTGGGAGAAGAGGCTGACCCCCACCTCTTTACGACCTCCTTTCAGACACTTGTAGAGAGCAATAAGCTCCCCCTTCAGCCTTCTTCCCTCCAGGCTTACCTCCAGTTCCCTCAGACACTTCTCCCAACACTTGTGTTCCAGCTCCTTCATGAGCTCCATTGCCCTTCGCAGGGCTCACTCCAGCCCCTCAGTGTCTTTCTTGTCATGAGGGGCCCAGACCTGAACACAGCACTCGAGGTGTGGCCTCACCAGTGCTGAGTACAGGGGGGAATCACTGTCCTGGTCCTGCTGGCCACACTGTTGCTGAGACAGTCTGCCCAGATCCCTCTGCTGAACCTTCTTTCCTGCCAACAGGTCAACACTCCCACCCAGCTTGGTGTTATCTGCAAATTGACTGAGGGTGCATTTGCTCACCTCATCCAGAACATCAATAAAGATGTTAAACAGGACTGAACCCAACAGTGAGCCCTGGAGAACACCACTTGTGATTGGCCACACCATTTATCACCACTCTCTCTGCCTGGCCATCCAGACAGTTGTTACCCAGCAACCATGGTCCAATCCAAGCCACAACCAGCCAGTTTCTCCAGAAAAGTGCTCTGGGAAATGGTGTCCAAAGGTTACGAACGTATATAAATTCAATGTACCAGCAGATAGGAGAGGAAAACAGTAATTTAATGTGTGAGTTTGCAGATCAGATTTATGTAACAAAAAGAGAGTATAATCCAATTGCTTAAAAGGTAACGTCTCAAATTTGACTCCAAATTGACCCATTACTAGTGAATGGAAATTGACATAGAAATATTTTGTGCTTTTTCTTTGTATATTTAATCAATGTAAATGGAAGCCTATGCTAAATTATGAGTATTTAGAAATTATAATTTTCTTAAGTCATCCTGCATTAATGTAACTGGATTGGGAAAACTGAAGAAATTGACTAGGTTTTGCTTTTGGTTTAGTATCAAAATAAATACAGGGGAGAAACCTCTGAACAAAAAAACAATGTGAATCATTGCAGAGGCTCTGATGAAAATACACTGACCTCACTCAGACATTCAGTCAAAACCCAAATCTTTTGTTATTTGTATGAACTTTACTTCAAAATGTGGCAATTAAAACTAAAAGACTGAATATTATGTGGGGTTCTTAATTTCTCAGTTCAACTTATTTGTTGCCTTACCTATTAGTACTGTAACTAACAGACAATAATTTACAGAATTTTTTGTATGTATGTGACATATTTAGAAATTATTCAGAACAGCATTTTATTCTTCCCTTGCTACTGAGATGAACTCGGAAATCTATTTATCTATCAATTCTAGAAACCTGTATTTATTTAGAAAATGGAGAAATACATTCTAAGGAGTTATGAGTTGAATTCTAAGCCCATCACAATAAACCTAAAGCTCAAAGCCCCATCTCTATGCTGCTGGATAGCTGATAAAAAACTACACTCAAATAGAGGAGGTGCCTACAGTTACCCAAGAAGAAACTTACTGAAATGAAAGGGTCTTAAAACCCACTCCTCTTGGCATTTTGACAATCAAGGCAGAAATTATTTTTCATCTGTCTACATTGCAACTAATGAAGTCCCTAAGACCAAATTCAACAAGGAAAATAGTTGGTGCTGAGGATATGACAGTCACACTGTAAATGTTTCATAGGGCTTTTCCTATGAATAGAATGTCTTAGTCCCTTCATCTACTAAGGCCCCATAGTCCAGACTCTTTGAAGAGTTGTCGAAGATCTGCATGGGTGGTGGTGGTGCTAAAGGGCGTGGTTTCCATATGTTAGATAGCATGAAGCAGTAGGCTACATCACTGTGCTCCTCTGATTATCTCATCTGCTCCCAATTCCTTGGTGAATAAAAGCAATTCCTCAGTCCCAACTGAAAGAAACATCAAGAAATTTATTATTGGAGAAGGTGTACCCTGTGAACATGTATTTAGGAATATTCATTGCCTTCCATATGAATTCACTCAGTAGATACAAACTTTCCTTCACCATTTTTAAGATGGATCCTCACGGAAAGATGGCACTGATGTTTAAGATTCAAAAAACTGACAGCATGCCCCAGCCTGAACAAACTAGACACTTACATAGCCAGAGTGGCAGAGGCATCTGGTAATTTCAGGCACTGTCAGGTTTGAGTACTCTAAGCAACATTTTGGACTTTAACTGTAGATACAGCTACTTAAAAGTTGATTGTTAAAAAGATGTGTAGTTTAAATGTATAACAGTTAACAGTTATCCCTTGTTTGAATGAATGACTAGTATGAAAAATTAAACACTAATTTCTAACAATCAATGTTCTTTTCTTGATATTAGAACTCTTATTGCCAAATAGAGCAGGTAGGTACAATTGATTTTTTCGCTAATGTTTATTACCAGCAACATATACAGTCAAGTTTAATTCTGTACTCAACCATCAGTTCACCTCAAACCTGTGATTTAATCCCTGAAATATCATCAGAGGTGTGAATTAATTCAGGACTCCAGGACTGACTGAGAGCAAATACTGCAGAATCATTATTATGTTAAATATGAACTCATAACCACACCAGAATAACTGCTTTTAAAAAATCCAAATAGAAAATATATTTTTATTTAAATTTTGAAGGGAAATTTTCATGCTGCCAGACTGTAGTTTAGGAAGCTTCTTGAGGAGATTAGTCACATTAATTTTCCCACCTAGAGAAAAGGAAGATTCCTTCGGAGATCAAGTTAAGGTATGTATAAATGGGAAGCTTGAGATTACCCCCAGGTTTTGTCTCTGCACATTAGAAGTGAGGCATACACTGTATGCTTCAGTTTCCTAATCCTGCTTCCTTCAGGAGAGAAACCAGGCCATGGAGACTGACAGATATGGAAGTATCAGCTGATGAAGGCTCTACCTAGGGTTATGTGAGGATGCATGCTTAACAGTCAGTCGAAACAGACCCTTCCTGAACCCAGATTAGATCCCTGGTATTCTTTGCAGTTTTTGATACCTCAAATACTGGGCGTAGTCTCTATTACTTCCACTTAATTTCTCTTCCCTCAATTTTCCCCTTTCTCACCTTCTTTGTGGTGCATTGTTTGACCCTTCCTATCCACCAAATTTTTTTTTTCCAAAGGTGACTGACACTGGCCTGGTAGTTTTGACAATGTCTCTTACAAGGTTAATATTACAAGGCTCCTTCTCCAGAAGGAGAAAGGATTTCCTGCAGGGAAGTTAAGAGTAAGTCTGAATAGCCTTCTGAAGGCACTTCTTTATTCACAGGATAGAATGCCTCTAGAAAGATTAACTCCAGTGAAGTGAGCCTGTCTTCTAATTACCTTCAATCTAAATACCATAAGCTCTTCAAGTCAGGGGCTTCCTTTCATGTCTCTAAACACCAAAACCACTTGGCAGTAGTAGATGAAATACATATTTAGCTATTATAATTAATATTATACCTTGTGGCAGAATTCAACTCTCACTCAATATTCTGAACTCTTCCCTTTTGAAGCCTGCAAGGAACACAAACAGACATATGGTCCAGCCAACACATGGAACAAACTCCAAGAGCGTATGGAAGAAGAGGGCATCTCCTTTACAGGTATGTGGCCAAGGACTTTTCAATGCCAAAGAGGGATAATAATTCTAGAGGGAAGCCATAAACAAGAGCATGCAGAGGCACAAACCTGTCAGACAAACATAATGGAGACAAAGACAAGAAACAAACCTGGCCAGTCACAGTAATTTGGGCTAGCAAGAAGCTGCAAGCAAACCTGGACTTTGCAAACCTGAGGGTGAATGAAGATGGAAGGGGGTCAATGGAACTATGCACACTGATGAGGGAATATGCAGGGGAAGGGGGAGCAGGGAGGAATGTAGGGGGAAATGGACAGAAAGGGGTGTAAAAGGGGCGGGTTGCATGTAAAATAGAGCTGTTAACACACTTGTCTGATGGAGCCCTGCAGCTGACCATCACAATTTATCCTGTCTTTTTATTACATACTTCAGTTACTAGCTCTGCATGATCTCACCTTCTGTCCCACAAGGGTGAGCGCAAGGTCTGAGTGCCAATGACTGGGGGTCCGGTGTGGGTGAGGCAAGCGAGGGGCTCAGCAGTGGCAGCTGGAGCAGGACCATGGTTCACAGCCACCATGTCTGGAGCAAGTTTGGGGGTGGTGGGAAGGTGGGGCAAGCATCTGTATCGCTCCCAAGATTCATGTGCATGGGGTGTGCATCTGTCATTCAACACTAAACTCCAGGCTGGACTTACCAGCAGTGGGGTGCCCCATGTTGGAACAAGAACATCAGGCAGGTGGAGAGTCCATGGAGATGGGGGGCTGTGGGGTGCCTGTGCAATGAGTGTGTGAGTCTGTATTTCATTTTGCAGCAAGCTCTGAGCTTGACCAGCTGGCAAATCGGGGGCCCAAGGGATGGGTAAGAGGGTCTGGAGTCCCGGCAGAGGCATCAAAAGGACAGAAGGGCCATGCTGTACTCAAGGAATCTGTGACTGTGCACTGCTTGTGAGCCTGGACAGTGAAGTGTGGGTGCCTACACAAGTGACCTTCAGTCTCAGCCTCAGGTGAGGAGGGGACAGCCCTCTCTGTGCTGCTCTGATGTGAGTCCTATGTAGGTGCAGTTGAAGGTGCAGCATCTTTGATCTGCCAGACATGTCCATGTCCTGTATGTGTCCTGTGTGTCTGGAACAAGTGTTCAGCTTTCCTATGGGATGAACCTAAAAGGGAAAAGGGGCAGCCATATCCCCCAGTTTAGTCAGAGACCCCAGGCATCTGGAGCACGAGGCTGGACTCCAGTGGTTAGGCAGGAGAAAGTCCTGGGACAGACCTGCTGGAGGTGGGGGCCACTACTAGCAGCTCTTAGTAATAACCACAGTCAATTTTGTAATACAAATTTTTGATCTTTAAATCTTCTGTTACTTTATGAGAAATAACTACCCTCACTTTTGGAAGTTATTTGAGAAACAAGTATCAATATTAAGGTACTCTGTGACTTATAGGTGTTCAAAATTACTTTTGGAAAAAGTCTTTAACATTTCCAAGAAATATTGGTTCACATAATTCTTATATTTAGAAATAATTATACAGTTTTATATACGTAAGTAAAACAGAAAAGTAATTATTTCTACAATAGATCTAATTACAGAAAGGTTTTATGGAAAATGGAAATGTCAGCTTTCAATTAAGATCATGTTGGATTCAAATTCCAAAATACATGTTTAATCAAAAATAAATATTCTGTCAATGTAGTGTATACTGAAGAGTTATAGTAAGAAATTATCACCAAAACAGAATAGGAAAAGGTAAGTTCCTACATTTTACAAGATTCGTTCACTGTTGTTTCTGGTTTCATTAATATATTCCTGCAAGGAATCATTATGTAGATTAAATGATCACACAAAAACATACTTTTTACTCTTTCTCATTCACTTCTACTTTAATATCAGAGAAATACTTTCCAGTCATCCAGACACAACACACCAAAAAAACCCCCCAAACAAGTGTCATGGTAGCTCCTTTTCGTAGTGTGTCCTGAGCCACCTTATACTACAGTATTTAAAGAATAGAAGAGAAAGCCCTACATTCATCCTACCAAACCTTGAGCCTCTTGTTTAGGAACACTAGACTTTCCCTATAGCTGTGGAACCCTCAAATAAAATCCAGGTGAAAGATGTACAGAATACAGAAAACACCTCCAATGTGCGTTCTTTTGACAAGGCAGCCCTCTGATATGGGATGAACTGTAGGACCAAGCCTTCAAGTTGATCTTGAAACAAATATATTAATCTTATCTTCTTTTCTGTTACTTGTTTCTTTATAAAATTCTGTAATTTATTAGTAATTACAGATGCACGGGTGCAGAGTACACCTGTTTTATATGCAAGGGCTGTCACATAAGTCAATCAGAGGTATGCGAATAATGGTTGGGTTCTTCAGCACAGTTCTTTAGCACTTCAGGATGGGGTGTAAAGGCCCACGGTCCTGGAGGCATATTAGACGTTGTTTAACTGAGAACATAGGTAGGAATATTAACACATTTGGCAATGATTACTGAATTTTAGATGCCTATCTGCAGAGTGAGAAAATGAACAAGCAGCAAAACTTCAGCTTAAAATTTCTGGAACTGCCAATTTTTAGCACTCTAGAAAATCAGGCTGTAGGCATAAGAAACTGGGGAGCTGGATTTGAGAAGGGCTACTGACTGTTTCAGTCTCTACGGGTAAGAATGGCCTTTGATTATCGCAGGTCCCTAAGACCAGTGGGAAAATATAGAGCAAGGAAGACTTCTCCTTGGAGGAGGAGGATCAGGTTAGGGAATATATAAACAAACTGGGCATTCATGAGTCTAAGAGGTCTCATGTGATGCAACAATGATTTCTTGGAAGATGGCCAATGCTATTACAAGACCACTCTCAATTATCTTTGAGAGGTCAGTCAAGAAAAAATACTGAGGGCTAGAAGGGACCAAATGTAATTTCTATATTCAAAAAGGACAAGAAGAATGATCTGAAGAACTACAGGTCAGGCAGCTTCACCTTGAGTCCTTGGGAATATGACAGAGCAGACATTTTCAAACATATGGATTACAAGAAGCTGGTTAAATCTAGTCAGCATGGATTTTCAAAGGAGAAATTCCTCCTGACACTCCTGATAGGCTTCTGCAATTAAATTACCAGCTCAGTAGCT
Source organism: Dasyornis broadbenti (assembly GCA_013397935.1). Classification (NCBI taxonomy): domain Eukaryota; kingdom Metazoa; phylum Chordata; class Aves; order Passeriformes; family Dasyornithidae; genus Dasyornis; species Dasyornis broadbenti. The sequence continues at coordinate 834,628 of VZRN01001724.1, forward strand.
GAGGAAAGACCAGTGGTTGTTGTTTATCTTGTTTCTAAGAAGATATGTCACATTTTCATATCATCCTTCTCAACAACCTGGTGAAGTTTGGACTATGTAACTGAAATGAACTGTTTAGCTCAAAGTGGTTGGATCAGCAACATGATGTCCAGCTCAAGGCCATCTCCCGTGGTGTACTGTAGGGGTCACTGTCAGGGCCAGTATTGGTCAACACTGTCATTAATGACCTGGACAATGGGATGGGTGGTCCCTCACAAACCAGCTCTGCTGAGATCAAATCTGAAGTACTGTGTCCAGTCCTGGGCTCCCCAGGACAAGAGAGACATGGTCATACCAGAACAGGTCCAGTTCAGGACCATGAAACAGCGAAGAGACAGGAACATCTAACATACAAAGAGAGGCTCAAAGAGCTGGGATTGTTTAGAGAAGGAAATGATGAAGAACAAGGGAAACCTCATCAATATGATGGTATATATAAACCTGATGGGAGGGTATAAAGAAGAGGGAGTCAGGTTTTTTTCACTGATATTCAGTAAAAGGAGAACAAACAATGAGCACATATGAAAATACAGGAAATTCCATTTAAACATGGGAAAAAAAAGTTCAATACCGCAAGAATGGTAAAACCCTGGAACAGATTGCCTGTAGAGGTAACTGAAAACCTACAACTTTTTTTCTGGAAAATGCCTAGAGAGGACTGGGCCACTGAAAGCAGGTCAGGTCCCTGACTGCATTTACTGTCCTTGGCAAGTAGAGAGGTATTGTTTCAGCAAGAAAAGATGAAAACAAGTTTGATTACCCCATTTTCAACTTATTTTTTATACTTGAATGCCAAGTCAAAGAATCAGCTGTGAAAGTAAGTATAATCTGAGGCTCTTTAAAAATCAGGATCAATTCACAGAGAATGGAAAAATAAAAATAAAACAAAACCCAAACAAAAATGTCAAAGATTTTCTCTGAAGGCTGGTTGAGTTCTCTGGTGAACTGAAATGCCATTTTTCTTTTATGAATAACATTAAAATATATGACTGTCATAGCACTTAAAATTATGTTGGCCTTGTGTGGAACTACTGATGGCAATTCCACTTCTATTTACTAGAAATTCATCATTGCAGAAATGGTTGTTCTTTCTTCACCAAACTAATTTAGAGAGATCTAACAACAGAACATTATGTACTTTTTGCCATTCCTTTCTCTTCCCATCTGATGGCATTTTCTCACAAACACAGAGAAACTGATTTTTTGTTAGTTCCTGCTAAACACATCAGCTAAGAAATACAGTAAGATAGCCATGAAAATCTGAAAGTAAATACAAAGACAAAAAAAAAAAAAAGAGAAGAAAACATTATTTTTAAAAGTTTTGTATGAGCCTTCATCAATAAAGAAAAGAAACATCACTGCTGGAGTTTCTAATATTTGGCCAGTAGATCATAGATCACACAGGTGAAATGATAAGAGCACTGGTTATAATCATAGACAAAATTAGAGTATTTGGTATATTATAACTCTATAATTATAGACAATTATACTCAATATCACAAACATCCTGCTACATTCAGAAGGATACTGGAAATCTAGCATTATTTTTTCTAAATGTCAAAAGTGTATCAGGAATGAATTACATTCCTCTCAGATTGCTGAACCTCCCCCTGGATGTCTCTTGATCACTTTCCATGTAGTAGGGGCAGGTAATCTGCAATGATTGCTTTCTTGGGGGTCTGCACCCATTCATTCTTGATGGAAAGAAGCACTTCTATTGTCAGCTACAGCTGTTCAAGGCACCAAA
>VZRN01001724.1:836486-924290 GCA_013397935.1 Dasyornis broadbenti
AAAAAAAAAAAAAGAAAAAAGAAAAAAAAGACAAAATTTGGAGGTTCTTTGAGATACTGGCATCTAGCCTGTCATACAGGGGCCAAAATCCTTCATTGAGATGGCCAAACATATATATATATATATATATATATATCTTTCCCTCTGAATTACTCAGAGTACAGACTGGACATAACCCCAGAGGCATACAAGAAGTGAAAAAAAAAAAGGAGGAGGCATCAAAGGAGAGTTATAAAAGCATAACCCAGACATTTGGGGACAAAAGCAAGAAGATAAAGCTAGCTAAAGGATAAAAAGAAAGGAATACACTGGTGTGCTAGTAATAAGAGGACATTCTGGGAAAATGTGGCATCGTTTTTGGATGGAGAAAGAGATCTAGTAATGGATGATACAGAAAAGGCTAAAGCACTCAATACTTTCTTTTGGTCTCAGTCTTCACAGTCATAATTGGCTTCCAGCCCTTCTCATATACAGTCTGAGAGCACAGAATCACAGAATTACAGAATAGTTTGGGTTGGAAGGGAGCTTTTAAGGTCGTTTAGTCGACCCCTGTGCAATGACCAGGGACATCTTCAACCAGACCAGGTTGCTCAGAGCCCCATCCAGCCTGCCTTAACTGTTTCCAGGGACGGGACAACCGCCACATCTCTGGGCAACCTGTTACAGTGTTTCACCACCCTCATTGTAAAAAAATTCTTTCTTATATCTAGTCTAACTAACCCTTTTTAGTTTAAAACCATTTCCCCTTGTCCTGTTGCAACAGAACCTCCTAAAAAGTCTATCTCCATATTTCTTATAAGTACCCTTTCTTTACTGGAAGGCCACCATAAGGTGGCCTCTGGTGTCTTCCTGGAGCACTTCTGTTTCAGGCTGAACATCCCCAACTCTCTCAGCCTGTCTCCACAGAGGAGGTGCTCCAGCCCTGCTGATCATCTTCATGGTCTCCTCTAGAACTGCTTCAATAAGTAATGTCTTTCTTGTGCTGGGGACCACAGAGCTGGATGCAGCATGAATCCAAGTGGGGTCTCACCAGAGCAGAGTGGCGGAATCCCCTTCCTCACCCTGCTGGCCACGCTGCTTTTGATGGAGTCTAGGACAAGTTGGTCTTCTGGGCTGTGGATGCACACTACCAGCTCATGTGGCCCATCAGCACCACAAAGTCCCTCTCAGCAAGGCTGCTCTCAATCCCTTCATCCCCCAGCCTTTACTGATGCCAGGGATTAATACCAACTCAGGTGTGCACCTTGCACTTGGCCTTGTTGAACCTCATGAGTTTCACACGGACCCCACTTCTCAAGCTTACCCAGGTTCCTCGGCATGCCAAGTGCACCACTCTGCTTGGTGTCTCTGCAAATTTGCTGAAATAGAGGACAACTTGCAGTGGGAGATCAACAGGTTAGTGGCTGCTTAGGGAAGCTGATAGCAGTGAGATACATGGAGCTGTATGAGATTAATTCAAGGGTGCTGAAAAGGCACGCTGTTATGAGGAGGTTGACTGTCATCTGCAGAAAGTAGATGACCAATGGAGAAATCCTCTGCCAGGTGGAAAAAGTTTAAAGTTATGCTTCATGAGAAGTAAGAACCACCTTGGGAACAATAGGCTGATCAGACTCACCTCAGTCCCTGGAAAGGTCTTAGAGCACATTTCCTTGCAATCCATTTCCAGTTTATTGAAAGACAAGAAGTTAACAAGGAACAGGCAGCCTGCAAACCCTGCTTAATCAACATGATTGTTGGTAGGTTACCAGGTGATGATAAATTAAGAGTGAGGGGCTGAACTGAAGTGCTTTAATCCAGAGGAGATTTGAAAAGCTTGAAGACTGAGCTAAGAGAAGCCTCACAAAGTTCAACAAAAAGAAGTGCAAAGTTCTGCTCCTGGAGCAAAATAATCCCATAATTATAATACTAGTGGGGGGAAATAGCTGAATGTAGCCTGCTGTAGAGGACCTACAGTGTATGTGGCATTGCCAGTGCCACAGTCATACTATATACATCATAAAATTAAAATTAGACTTTCATCTCTCTTCATAAAGTATAGAATTGGTCATGGCTTTGGTAATCTCAGTCTAAAAGATCCTTATCTGATATCTTGCACTTCTTCTGCTTCTTGTGAACTTTTCATGTCATTGGACTGGTAAATAATATTTGAATTAGCTTTAAAAAGTTTAGTTCTTACCAAAATAGTCATCACTTCTAACTTTGCCTTTAATATCCACATTTAAAAATGAGAAATTATTTTAATTTACATATTGAAACATGTCTCTAAACTTGCAAACTAAAAAGTTTTGAGATTCCAAGGCCAACATATGCATGCTATTTATTGAAAGTCCCCATCTTCTGAGGAGGAAGTTTGAACTAGACTAAACCCCAAATTTTGGGAAGTGCTAGGGGTAGTATTTCTGCTTGAGGCTGCCAGGTATGATTATAACAATTAAATAGTACAGGCAGTTGAAATGCCATCCTGTTCCTTTTACCATGGTACTTAATTTACTAATATAGAGGTAGTAAAAGGGGCTGAATAGTCCCAGCAAATAAAATAAACCCCAGTAGGTAACATGGCAAAAGGAAGTGTTTACAAAAATTTTTAAAAAGGAAAATCCATAGCTCAGTGCAACATCTGAAGTATAAAAGACTTAACATTTATGTGGAGAAAATAAATTTTTATTTATTTGTGTTTTATGAGCAATGAAAGTGTTCTGGCACCATGCAACAGTTTCAGGTCATGACATCATGTGACCTGGACAAATTACACCTAATGGCCTTACAGAAAGGAGCCAGAAAGCTCTGTGAACATCACATAGTCTAATGAATTTTATATTAGGAATTAATCTTTGAATATGGAAAAAACCCCTCTAGAAGACATCTGCTCATATATTTTCAATATTTAGATATGATAAAAAGGGTGAAATGGAGCATCACTTCTAAACAACATAATAGCTAATTCAGGGCCAGCAACAGAGACTTAGCATGTAACTGACCAACAGAGAGTAACTGACTGTATACTCACACTTCAACACTTGCAAGAGGTTCAAAGCACAGTCTTAAAAGAGGGAAGATTCAGAGAAAAAAAAAAAAAAAAAAAGAAAAGGAAAAAGGAGTCTTGTGATAAAACTTGAAAAGGACACTCTATCCAGCAAGTCAGAGAGAAGCTATGGAGGTTACTTGCTCATAACAATTAACGTATGCTTGTAATCCCCATTGTAGGAAATAGAGAAATATTTCAGAAAAGAGCATGAGATAGCACAGTTGCTAGAAGTTGAAGTCAGGCCACTTCGCTGAGGATGAAAATTAAACATTGGAACATTTCATCAGAACAGGTGGAAGAATGCTAAGCCATTGCAGAGATATTGAATTTCATTTTAAAAGCCAGGCATTGATCCACCTCCTGAGAGCAATCTTGTAGTCAGTGTTCAGAGCAAGTCTGCATAGATCCCCTTGTGGTCCCACGGTACCACTTGAGTTGTCTATGCTGAGCTGTCCTGGTATAAAGCCATGACACATCAGACTGAGTCAGAGTCCTCAGTGCATGTCCTGTCATGCCCTATGCCCAGATCTTGACTGTGAGCCCGGTATGGGCCAGTGTCTCTGCAGCTACCAGAGCAACCTGAGTCCCACCTTGGGGCTCTATGCACTGCTAGCATTAGCCCCGCAGGGAAGATAATTCCAGCCTATTTCAAACTCTTTGTTTGGAGCCATTGTAGGCTTGTTTTGAATTTCCTCCTATCACTGTCATTCACATCAGTCTTTGGACAAAAGGACCTCTCAGATTTAGAACCTCATCCTTATCTCCTACTGCATACATGGCCAAAAGATAACTGCTCTAGTTGTATGATTAAAAAAAGTGACACCTGCTACTCCACGCTGACAGAACTCTGTTTTTGCAGAATTTTCACAACTGACTGTTGGAAAGTAGCTGAAAATACTCCTCCTGTGCCTGTAAAAGGAGAATTAAAACCAGCACTTTAATGATTATTAAGAAGATTAGACAACAATAAAAAGGAATAATTAGCAATCATTTAAAGAGCTTGTTGTTATGAAATGTAATTCCCAAATCCAGTTCTCTTTCCTCTTTCCTGAAGTAATAAGTATTTTCTGGCTGTCCACGCCTAAGCTTCTCACCAGCTCCCAGCACATTATGGCTGTGCTGGGACATTATTGACACCATTAGCAATCTGTTAGTAGAGGTTCCCGGCGAAGAGGTTTTGGCAAACCCGGGGGTTGATGACATGGATTGACTGACATTGCATACACTGAAGGCCAGCCAATACACATAGTTCAGTCCTTGTCTCCGCAAACCCAGCAGGAGGACACATTTGAACTACACTGGGATGGATCTACAACATGCACTGATTCCTGAGCTGGAGCTGGGACACTGCTGTTGTGCCCAGCCATGCCAGGGCCAATGCTGAGAAATGAATAGTGAGGAAAATACTGCTTGGGTCTGTCCTCTAGCCTGTTTAAAGACATAAATGCATGTATAGGTGTAGGCAGGGTATCTCAGCAGCACTACACTAAGACCATCAACACAGCTCTACTAAGTTACAGTGCTGTGAAAATATCCGGTGTGACTTTGGACTTGAATTCTCTGGTTTCAAGCAGAGGACCAAAACTTAAATGTTATTCTGGACAGCAGCCTTATTATGAGGGAAATATGTGGTGTGAACATAATGTTAGTGCTACCCAGCTGTTACTTTTGTCTTTGTCTTTCATTCTGCAAGTGCTTATATAGTAATATAGCACCATAAAATACAGGAGAAATAGCTTAAGAGACTGACTGGTAAAAGAGTATGCCGATACACCAATTTTCAACAGTCGATGAAGCCCAGAAACAAGAAAAATAAACAGAAGGCTAAGCAGAGATTTCATAAGACTAGAGCCCCTGCTGCCATATCAAAAACAAGAAAAGAAATATTATTTTGGTTTAGGTGCCGTGCCTTATAAATAAAATAATTTCTGGGATACTGAAAATCTGGGATGTCCAAACAATTGCATGCCCAAATGAGCAGAAAAAGGGTAAAGGATTCAGCCAAAATAACGTGTAAGCAAACTCTGAACAAGGAGATGTGAGCTCATTTCCTATGGCTCAGAAATCATAAAATAAAAGCAGAACATATTAACATGTCTCTGCAGTTATTTCTGTCTACCATCCCCAAAGACTAATCAGCCTGTGAATACTTCACATGCTCATCCCAGACAAAGATATACTTCATCAACTATGATAAATATGAGGATCCGCTTAAGATTGTGTGGTGGTGTAACACCAGCTGGAAATTAAACTCCAAAGAAGCCATTTCCCTTCCCCCTGCCCCTTCCAAAAAGAGGGGTACAAAGGCAGAGCCTATGGGTTGAGATAACAATTTACTGAAAGCAAACAGCAATGGAATAAGGAACACACAGTAAGAGCAGCAATATTAATAACAGAAGTATACAGAAAGAGAACGTGCTTCACGCACTTAGTTCAGGACAAAGGCAGGATGGTGGATGCTCCCTGTAGGTTGAATCCACATGGCCCCTGTAACAAAGACAAGATGCTGGCTATTCCCACACAGCACCACACGGTTTTCCCAGACAAAGACAGGATGGTGGGTGCTCCCCACAGATGGTTTTCCCATCCCTGAGCCTGAGACAATGAAAACCAATGATGGACTAACCCCCCAAAAGCTGGACTATCTGTGCTGTGTCACTCGTTGTTTTCCAGACTGCTGTGCTCTGCTGGTTCAATTCCACACAGTGCCATTGCTTCGCATTGCTCAGCCCCACTCCTCCTGGCTCTGCACGGCTCCTTTTGGCTGGGCTGGGATCAGGCTCACCTGTGCCACTCTGTCACCCACGGATACTTCCCACACCAGAACCACTTTTCAACACCGCTCCTTGGAGCTGAGTCTTGGAGGAAAGGGAAGTGTACAGGCAGTGACAGAGGACCAGGTCCGCAGGGCTGACCCCAACAATCTCTCTGATGGAGAGATGGAGGCGAAACATCGCACTTCTAGGGATACATTCGCCATTTCGTCCCTCCGAAACCGTGACCCCAGAGATGATGTGGGAAGCGTAGAAGAGCACCCTGGCCACGACCACACAGCACTAAGCCCTGCCCCCTCTCTGCACCCAGGAAAGGCGGGTGTCTATGCAGGGATTTAATCTAAGATGAAGATATCTAAATTAATAATTGTTTGTAGGCACATCAAGTGTCTCATTATTCGTTGTTAGGGTCAATGGAGGTAGAGTTGTAGAGAAAGCAGCTCATCCTTCAGGAATGACCTACAATAAAATTGAGCTGACCAGATATTATGGTACAATATCTAGTTTCCACTTGTCTTCCAGAGGGATGCAAGTCTTATGTAATCTGTGTCCCTCAGTAGGTGCAATGCACTTCCCAGTGTGTCTGAACTGGCTCTAGAGGACTGCATAGAGGCAGCTGAATCCTGCCCATGATGCATGTTCAACTAACTCAGTCCACTTGCTGCAATGGAAACTTCAACACAAACAGCACACCGAAATACCTAAATGGGAGTCTTGAACTGAATCCTGCCTCCAAAAGCTGTTACAGAAACTCTTTATTGGATAAGAAGCATGTGCTATATAACAGACTCTTTGCTATTAGCTGACATGGGTAGATGAATTATAAAATAGTATTATTTCAGCAGAAGATTAAGACTAACTGAGATGCAATTCCATAAATAAATAGTCTTACTTGGGATATATCCCATGTTTTATTTTAGATGTTAGAGGCTTCAGAAGCTTTTAGATAAAATAGAGTTGATGTAGTAGAACAAAGTAGGGTAAGTCAGACTGAAGAGATCTCAGGATTCTATGGTCTCATCTTCTGCAGGTCGTCTGAGGTCTGACCAGGTTGTTCATTCCCTTATTTCATTCAGGTCTTGAAAACCTCCAGGGATAGAGACTGCTCCATCTTTTTGTACAATCTGTTCCAAATGAAATAGAACTCCAAACAGAACTTGCATAATTTGTGTGCACCTTTGAGAATGTTATTTAGAGCTTAATTTTCAGAAACATGTAGGCATTGCATGCAGTCCTGAAGAGGCTGAGTAAGAGGAAGAAAAGTATTTAATTATATATCCACAGAAATTGGCAAATTATGAGCAGTTTTGCAATAAGTAGCATTAATAAGATCACTCTGGATGCTACGTTCCTGTTTCAGGACAGGAGATGAGAGCAGCTTCACAACGGATCACGTTATGTACAGTCATCAGTACAGGACACCAGACTCCATCTTTGCTCCGTAGTTAGGACTGCATGGTGATCAGCCAGCTGCTCTCAAGAGATTAGGCTGAAGATACAAAAAAGTAATGTGAGGTTAGAAGAGTGAGATAAAGAGGAAACTAAACCCAAAAGATCTCACCAACAATATTTAAACCAAACTGAATCTTGGACTCTACAGAGCCAACTAACACAATCCATTTAGCAAAGAAGGCACTATTCCGTAACTGGGGAACATATGTGGGTTTACAGTGATGTCCTTTTTAATCATCTGCTGGTGTATTAGATCTTTTCTATTCACAGTAGATTTCATTAGACATGTTTGAGATGTGTTTTCAACCAGGACAGTGACACTTAGCCACTACCAGAAGGCTTTCTGAGAGAGAAACAGGTAGTTCTTATCTCACCACATACCTGTCATGTTTAAATTTATTAAATGTATTATTTACTAATTTATAAGGTCAGATAAGTATATGCAAAAAAGCCCCCAGTACAAAGAAATTATACTCACATGCATGAAAGTAGTTTAGCCAGTTAATTAATTGTGGTAATGGGTTAATGACCGAATAACCAGGAACTTTAGAAGTAATTTAGTCAGTTTGAGAAACAAATTGGGTTTGGCATTTTACACCATTGTGTAATGGAATGTTTAATTAAAAATTAAGAAACTTGTCCAACCTTTGTGTTCCCTGGCTCTGATTTAGCTATGTTTGTTATACAACCTTTTTTTTTAATGAGAGCAAATTACATTCTGTTTGGGAACTATGGAAACTTTTCCCACGTCAGCTGTGGAGACAGAAGCAAGGTCACCATCCCCTATCCTTTTCTAATGGCCGAGTGTCAAAGGAATATGGAAAACATAAAAACTTCCAGGTCATGATCCTTTCTCCTCTGCTACAACATCTTAAAAAAATGAAGGCAGTTTTTATTTGAAAAATTGGGGAAACTTCTTCATAGAGCACGAAAATTGTCAACATTCAGAAGAAATAAATTTCTTCTTAGGCCCTTGAAATTATCCACAGGACTCTCAATTCATTAAATCTGATCTTACTACTTGCAAAGTAAGCTACAAGTACTCAGATCAATGTGGAATGAGCAGCTATTAGTTCTTAGAACAGTAATTAGCATTCATACTAGAATTTCCAACAGGAAGAATATTGTTGCTGTTTACCATCTGGGATCAGTGGATTTGAAGTTAATTTTCATATGAAGTGATGCAGTACTTTGCTGCAGGCAATACTGATTCAGTACACTATAGCTTCTTTAAAGCTGTCAATCTTCAGAGCACAGAAAACACACATCTAATTGAGATACAAGCAAGCACTGATTTTAGACATTAGTTCTTGATTTCATAGCTTGTTAGTTGAAGTAAATGAGGAAGAGCAAAGAGACAAAAGGGAGATAAGAGCTAGGGATAATAATAATATGATAAACAGCATAATTTAAAATTAAGTTTACTATTACTTTATGAAAACAACAGCTGGCAAATACAGTGAGCCCACAACACAAGTGTTGTGTGGGATAGGAAACTGTTCCTCCAAAAGGTGCAGCATCTGTTTTCTCATCATCCACTCAACTACCAGCTGGAGCACAGAGATGTTGCAGCTTGCTTCCTATCACTTTGTAAAGGTTTGTGTACCCCTACAACTCCCGCGGTGAGTGCCTCCTTATAGATGCTCTACTTATGTTTGTTACTTTTAGACTGCATTTTAGTGCACCCAGACCAGGCCTTAGGACCCAACACTGACTGGGAGGAAGAGGGATCAGGTGAAACTACCTGACTCATACGAGAGATTAAAATACAAAAAAAAAAAAATTACTCACCATGTCTTCCAATGAAAGAACAAGGGCAGTCAAAAAAAACTAGAGGGTGTCTGATCACATCCAAAAAGAAGGAAGTTCTCAGTGCAGGAGTAAGCTGTATTCTTTAAATCTGTACCCACCTCTTCATCAAGAGATTTTTGACCTGCAGGGTGCTGAGCATTCAAAGAGTATCCTGATGTCCTGGTAATCTGGGCGTCTCCCAATGGCCGTTGGTGACAACATGATGCAGAATCAGTCAGACTGGTGTAGTCACCCTTTCTGTTCTCCCTGGCTGTATTTCCCTCATGTTAAAAATTGCTATCAGGCTTCAGATTTCCCCTTTAACATTCAGAGAGGTGATCCCTAATAAGCAGCAGAAGACGAAGAGCAAATATGTCTACTGATTGTAATTTTCCATTGTAGCTGCCAACAGGAGGCAAAATATGGCCCAGTATTTCTCCCTTAAGAATAAGCAAAAGAAAATGAACACTCTGAAATGTTCACTGAAATGAGCTGATTTTTCCTGTGGAAAATATCCTGGGATCTTGTATGGGAATGAAAACAAAGAGATCATGGAAACCATGACTGCATGCAACTAAGTGAAAAACACTGAATTTCAAGAAAATTTAGCTATCTAAACATCTGCCTAGCACTCTCAAATAACTTTGAATGAAATCTTCAAATATTTTGCTGAATATTTTCAGTAAAAATTTCAGTCATATCATGGAGACAGCTAACCTTAGCACACACTCTATCCAACAACAGTTGAAATGTATCTTGTAAACTCAATCATATCTAACAAACGTGAAAATCCCAGGTGGAAAAATATGTATTTATGCAAATATTCCAAAATAAGATGATTTTGCACAAAATGTAAAGATATAACTCTGGTTTAAATGTACAGTATCCCACTGAAGAAATCTTTATACTTGGTAATAGTGTTCTAGTAAATTGGATCATTTTCAGCATATGTATAGTTACATATCAGATCCTACTGCATTAATTTAAAGGTCATGGCATCACTGGAGAAGTGATTTCTCAGCATGTCTCCTTTGCCCTTGACTTTATTATGGTTTTTTCATTCTTAATATGTGTATCAGTTTGGTATCCTGGCTGGCAACATTGTGCGTTTTTACAGCAAACATTACAAATCAAAGGATAATTCTTTGGAAATGGAAATCTGAACGTTTGAAAGATTATTGACTATGAAAAAAAAAAATCATTAAATACCAATTAAAGGGTATCTGCCTCTTACTATTTAAATGTGTCTGCACATACTGAACTGTAGGTTGAATCTGGCTAGAATATTTCATTTGGCCTTGACTAATTTTTCATAATTAATTTTCATAGAAACATGTGAGAGCTGTATTTATATCAACAGATTTAATCTTCTGATCCAACAGGTAAAATGGCAATTTTGAGAAAGAAAAAAGTGGCTATTTACTCAAAACATAAGAGCATCTTAGTCTGTTGTTTACCTGTATTTTTAAGGATATTGATAATAAAAGTGCGTAATGTAACATAAAAAAGTCAACCACTGTAGCATGTAAGTCAAAAACCAACAAAAACTTTCGATATTTGCACCAGTCTTGGAGAAAAAAGAAAGTGAGGGAAGACAACAAAGCTATATAGTCACATTTTTAATCACAAGCCCTTTTTATTCTCTAGGTATTGGTGGGCTGAAAACTTTGAGGCAAGGCCTCTACTTAATTTTTTTTTGTGAATAAATCAAGAGAACTAGTTAAATCTCTGCTACTCCTTTTGCAATTGTTAATTTTGTAATAAGAATTGTACCAGAGCAGTACTTCCCACTTCTGTTATAAATTGCTGTGAAGAGAACTTATTGTTACAAATTGATATAAATTCTAATGGTTACAGGAAGAAGAAATTTAATTATGTGGTTGTATGGTGTTTTCTGCAATTTTGTGACAAAAACAAAACTTAACAATGGATTTCACCTGGGTACTTTCATTCTGCAAGTGTTTCAGGGCAACAGGGAGGAAAAGCAAGTAGACAGAAACAGTTCTTAAAATTAGGCAGCTCCTTAAATCCCTTTTTAATTAGGGAATACATTTTGACTCTATGTGTGTATACAGAATGCATGATATGAAGAATGATAACAAATTGGGTAGTCTAGACTGAATTGTTATACAAAATGCACTAGGCAGAAGGTGGTAACATTCCTGTTTCTGCCTCTGAGTTTAGTGTTAGAAGTCATGTATTACTTTTTATTAAGACATCAGAAAACCTCAGACATTCTCCTTGGCTTGGTGAAAAATTTTGTGCAATTTGGATTAGCTCACCAAAGAGCTTAAGTGGAGATGCTCTGTGGTCTTTTTTAAAGCTCAGGAAAAGTTGCAAAATGAAGGCTCTATTAAGCAGGAAAAAATAATGAAAGATGGACAGTCAGTTAGTTGTGTAAGGAACAGAGAGTATTTGTAGGTAGAACGTGTGTATGAAGAAGGGAGCAGGAAGACTACCATAAAAGTAGGGGATTAAGGTCATGATATATTGACTAGATTGGTAAATTGTCATACAAAGAATGAAAAAAGGTTGTTGATGGTCAGAAGACATACACATAACTACTACATCAGGAAGGTAAAATTCCACCATTCCTTTGTACTTGCACTATAGCGCTAAAATAAATAAATTTAATAGAAATGAAAAATATAATCTCTTTGTAGTAGTGAATTTGCTCAGTTTGAACTAAGACTCTGAGGTTCCTTTCAACCCAAACCAGTCTATGATTCTATGATTCTTTGAAAGACTCCTCTTAACTAGGAAGAAGTAAATTACCTGCTGGGTAAAGTAAGAGAAAGTGTTTTGCGGTCTGACTCCATCTCTATACTTGATTTTCTGTGTGACCTTGAATGAGGTATTCAGGGTCAAATGTACTTCTTATGCTTTAGTCACTGTTTCTGTTAGAATGGGTCTTTCCCCTTCAGTAAGGTAATGAGAATTGATTTCCCCTTTTTCGGGCATGAATTCCTTTGATTGAAATAATTTTTTATTTTCTATTAGCTCAATTATCTTAACTGAGCACTATAAAATGTAAACTTAGGTGCTGCTAGACTGGGCAAAATTTGCCTCTCTGCATTGCAGAATTTCATGCACAAAAATGATGGCAGAAATGGAAGTCTGACTCGGGGAGATACTGCAAGACTAATTCATTTGGGCCTTTAAAATGCAGTTTAGAAATGAGAAAAACCTGTGGGATCTGCTTTCAGGCAGATACAGTAATAGTCTTTTTGCCTCCTAGATGGAGCTAAAGCACTTGTCTCCTGTGTCTTGGCTTGCAGGATGGAGGAAAGCAAATAACATGACGAATGTAATTCTCTTCTCTTGTATTTCTTGATTAGTATTACCTGCAATTTTTTACGTTCCTAAAGAACACCTTTTACAGAGGAAAAATTAAAAAGCTTGGTGTCCATTTTGTAGGGACAATCTTTTGTGACTGTAAATCAAGACAAAGTTTACAGAGCTGTTTTCTGTTTCTCTGCAGGCAGAGACACAGTGCTGCTCACTAGATACATGCTTTTGTAAGCACTGCCAGGTACCCATTTCAGCTTCCTGGAAGATTAATGTTCAGTGTTCTTCCCCCTAGTCCTCATGAAAGATGGATACAAACTTCTGCCACCAGGACAGAAGCAGAACATACAGCCTAGAATAAACCTCTTCAGTGTTTATAAAGGAAGAGATGTCACAGTGTTGAAAGGGAGGAATTGGAACATAGAACCTACAAAATTAAGTACCATCATGAGCTGAGTGTAGACACAAAAGCAAAGAAAATCTTGCAGCCTTTTTTTACACGTGAAAAACCAGAATTCTAAAACCCCACAGGAAGAAATGCAACAGTGCCATTCAAATCCATATATTTATTTCTGGAAAGGTCATACAATGTTAAGAAAAGGATATTCCTCTTTCAGAGCTCTAATGAAACTAATGTCAAGTCATAAGCCCATTCATAGGTCTGTGTGTCTGTCTATTCAATTCAGTACTAATCAATATACTGAACCATTTAATTTTCACATCTTCATTTGTGGTGGGTATCAGCAATTCAGTCCACCCTACATGCCCACATTTTGGGGTGATGAGACCAAAAGAAGAAATGGAGGAGACATATCAAAACAAGCACAGGGTGAAAGTGGGAAGGGAAGAGACAAATCTCTTCACACTGCACAGAAACACGGAAGATTCACAGCAGATATGATCGGAGTCTAAGAACATTTAAAAAATAAACTCACCACACCTAAAGAAGACTTTTTAAATTTAAAAAGAGGAAGAGGATGAAGAGGTGGCTGGTGTCCAGTGCAACAGCTGCAGCTCAGTGTCAACTAGCATCTGGGAAAAAGATCCTGGTTATCCTGGCTTGGAAGACAAGGTAGTTAGTGAAACTATGATAGAAGTTGGCAAAGCAGAGTCATTGCAGAAGAAAAGGTCAGACCCTTTCCTCTGGTTTAGTGGGCTTCTGTCTATGCTTTTGGACTCATGAAACAAACAGATATGAAGTGCAGCCAAACAGGCACCGCTGGATCTTTATGTCTGGCATCTGGCCTGTCTGCATTGCTTATTATTTTAATAGCATTAATTTATTGCAATATCTTGTGATGGTTTTAAATTATTTAATTTGATGCTTGAGATGATTTTTAATTATTTAATTCGTATTTGTTCCCTTATGTTGCTGCATATAATAATCTATGACACTGATCCTACAATGACTTCCTTATTGGTGTACCTCTTTCCTACCTTGGTCCTGCATAAAAGGTCTATGCATATGACAAGGAATTTTCTCACTTCTAATTAAACAATAATTATCTATTAAAAACTTCTATTTTTATTTTATTCTATTTATTCCCTTTTATTTTATTTAATCTATCTCAAAACCATTGAAAAATAAATTATTTTAATAATTTCTGAGTACTAATTATCATTAGAATCTGGTCCTTGACCCTGCTTTTTTGCAGCAATGTACTCTACACAGTATGTTTGTTAAGTTAATACACCTGCCTTAAAATTGTTGATATTTGGAGAGAGAGGCCACAAGCCATAGAATTTCCCTGTAGCAGTCACACCTCAACTCCAGACCTCCTAGTTGAATGTTATTATGCCATAAAACAGGATCATATGAAATTCAGGTTGCCCTTCACTATTTCAATATAATTACTTCTCCAGGCATGCCTAAGTATTGCAAATGCACAACACTGATTAACAGCCACATTCCATAAAAACTCCCTAGTTTATATACTGTGCAATCATCTGAAAATTTACTTATCAAAACCAAAAATATCCCATACCCTATAAAACATATTAATGTTCTGTAACTGTGTATTCTATGTTTTGGCATGGGACAGAGTATAAAGCAGACTTAAATACAGAGCATTACATAAGTCTTTAAAGAATATCTACATAGGCCACATCTTGTTATACTCCTCTGGTGAAATCACTACTGAAGTCTTGGGCTGGTTTTCAAACACAGCAAATGCAGTTCATACCATCTCAAAGACCTGGTAAGGGAGCTGAGGAAAACTTTTTTAAGCTGTACCCTCAAGTTTACATCACTCAAAAGATCTATGCTTATGTATGCCCAGATGTGCCCGAAGGATTAAAATCGCATTAGTGCATTGTATTCATTGGCATTCAAACAATTTACATGAAGAGATATTTTGTCCCTGTGCTCTGACAGAGCTGCCATGGAACGAGTTTGCACTCAGGAGTGTCACAGCAGGTTGAAGGCTTAGCTAAGAAACCAAGCCCATAGTCTAATCTATTGCTGAGCACAGCTGAAAATGGATGTTAATTAAACTGCAATTACTTCATAACAAGACTTGCATGTCAATTGAAGACAGAAGGGAAAACCGTGAAATTGATGTTGTGATCATTGAACTATCCAGCCATAATGTCCCAAGGATACAGAGCCAACTGGCTTTGGGATTACTGCAGTCTCTGTGAACTGGAGCATCAAAATCCTAATGGAGGAAAAAGCAAGAAGGTATTCAGAGGCTTTTCTTTATGACTGTTACTTGAACTGAATCTGTAGCAAATTGACATTTAAATAAAACACCTGTTCTCATGGTGAAAGGGACTCCTCCTGTGCTTTTAGCTAGCTGTTAGACATCACTCATTTTAGCTAGACCTGCAAAAAAGAAAGTGTGATCCATGGGGAAGACAGGTATGAGAAGCAGAGAAAATAGACAGATTGCAGAGAATGAGACCACTGGGAATACGGGTTTTGCAGACTAAAATGCTGCATGATTTTATGAGCTACAAATCACTCTGTAACACAGATATGCCCATGGAAGATAGAGATCAGAAAATTAAGTTTTAGTAAAGTCTATAACACCTTTACAATCTCAAAAATGATGCTCAGAACACTGCAACTATGCTAAAAATGTTTGATGAGAGAGATTGTAGAGACATAATTGGGTGGCTGTTTTGTCTTATCTTTTAAAACTAAAACCAAGAATCAGCAGAGACAGTAGACATGCTGCAGAGTTGGGCAATCTGGTATCCACACTGAAAAACAAGGAGAAAAGCTTAGCAATAGGCTTATTTTGTGAGGTACAGTAGTCTAGCTTCTAGGACAATCTGTTGAGAGAAAGTGAGCTTTGCCTCCAAATGTTAAAGAGAATTGGCAGGAAAAGATCAAAACCGTAGTTAAAATCATGATTCTGATAAAACACAGGAAAAATTTATAAGGTCTCAACAAAATGAGAAAAAAATCCAGGACTAGAAGACAGCAAAACTATATTGTATCTAATGACAAAAATAATAAATATTTTAGGTCAATGTGAAAACACTTTCAGAATTTTTTGTCCTTCCTTTTTTTAATTATTATTATTAAAAGAGGGTTTTTCTAACTGTCGTAGTCACAGAGGGGAGTTATGCTCTGACAGAAGAAGAGCTTTTCAAATAGGACAGTTCTACCAGTTAACAGTGAAGACAGACAACTTAGTCAAAAATTGCCAAAGGAGAAGAGGTCTTAAATAACTTTTCCTGAATAAAATGACATGAATATGAGGCCTAATTCTATGCACCATAAGACATTGTGGAATTCATTAATTAATACATTGCATTATATTTGAACCTTTGATGAGCAGTTCCATGCAGTACTAAAAAGATGTGGTACTACACACAGTGAAATAGTTCCCAAACTCTGGAGCTGGCCAGAACCTAAGATATAATAATCATATGAAGTTGCTTTCTTCTGGCGCCAAAGTGCTGAATTGTGGGTAGAAAAGTGTATCTTTAAGAGGATCCAGACAGTAATACTATCAGATTTAAGAGGTGACACCATTTAATTGATGCATGTTTTATGCCTAGAGATAAATCAATGTCTTGTAGGAAAGAGACAAATACCTTGTATTTTGTCATGAACACCCAAACAGGGAAAAATACAAAGTGTGTAAAGAACACTTTGATCACTCATAAAAGCAAACTTTTCAGACTTGAGAAATCACAGCCTGTCTTTTAGAAAAGGTTGTGATAGACCTCTACAGTTTTAAGGTCAACAACTACAAGGTCACAATTATCAGCCTCTGAGAGCTAAATCATGCCAGCAAGAGCTATGATAAATATTGACAGCAGATTCTGCAAGTTGTAACATGCTGGTGTTTAGCATATGAACTAATGGGTCACAGTACATGCCAGAATATTCAAATCTAATTAGTACATAACTAGAACTGAAAAACAACTTATGACCCCTCTGTGTTCCCTATCAGCATCAGTGGTCCAACTCATAGATTAGTGCTCTGAAATGTACATGAAGCTTATTGGCTTCTTTCAAGTTCCCATGGTGTGAGAGGTTCTACTTAGGCTTGACCCCAGAAGGTAAGAAAACAATGCAGACTGCAATCAAAGATGGGAAAGGTGTAGAAAGACTGGATCCTGGAGGGAGGAACACAAACTGCAGAAAGGAAGAGGCTGGAAGTGCCACTATGACACCACCATGAGTACACAGGGCTGATGGGAACCTACCTGCATCCACACCTTAATTTGGTTTTACAAGCACTGACTCCTCTGATGTGATTATTCTCTGCGCAGCACACAAAACAGGAACGAGCTACCCACATATAGACAGAGAAGGAAGTCCAAATAGTATACGGAGATCTGAGACCTGGCCCTAATAGGGAAAAAACTGGATGTGGACAAAAGCTCATCTTCATTGAGATGGAAGACAATGGCTTCTGAAGTACAGACATGAGATAAGCCAATGGCTTCACAATACATATGGTGGTGATCCAGCTCAAATGGTAACATTTTCGTAAGTGCCTTAGTGAATATAATATATAAAAATTCCAGATTAGCCCTAAGTGTTTGCTATATAATTATGGCGCACATAGGGCAGCAGGGTTGTACCAATTACATGACAAAAATTTCTACAGCTGCATTGGCTCCATACTATATCTTAGCCAGTAAATACATTGAATAAGGCTGGTTCATACTGCCTTCATGCACCTGTCATTCTTCCAGTCCTGAATCTGGCTCAACCATTTCTAGCTTGAACATTTCCATGTGCTTGCACAAGTAGGCACTTAACTCACTTTCAGGACAAACATTACATTTTCAAAATAGTTGTACTTTTCCTTTAAGAATTATTGGAACTGACTTTCTCATACCTATGTCATGTAAGAAAAACAAAAAATTGTGTCTGAGTGAAGTAGTAAATGTACCTATTTTTTACAAGAATATTATATTCTGTTTTCATGAAAGATGATATAACATTCTCTGTCAATTCATTATTGAGAAAGAATCTTATTCTTATGTATTTCCCAATATAGATGATAGATTTTGGAACATATTTAATGGAAAATATAATGGTAGACTACAGTGATCACAATGATTAGAATCATAGAAAAGGATTTGCTATCTCCAGTCTCTAGGCCACGAAACACTAACCTAACTTGAGACTATTTGAGCAAAACCTTCAGGAATCAACAGCAGCATTAAGAGCCATTCCTTGCTAGGCAGTTTGTAGGACTGTAGGGCAGTGCTACACCACAGAAAAAGTACACTATACGCACATTCCAACAACAGATTCAACAGGCACACATCATAACCAAAATGCTGATTGTCAGGTAAGGTACCATGAGACAGGTAACAAGAAGCACTCACACATTAGATGTGAACACCTTTTAAAGAGAGATTATTTTATATTCTGACCTACAGTCTTCTGGTACTGCAGAGGAATTAAAATAACTTTTGACAAATTTCATTGATGTGTATTGGTTTTTCTCCTTACGGCATTGGTGCTGAGAGACAATAGGTAGGTAATTTAAGTGAGAGCCACTTACCACATTGGGACATGCCTTTTCTGCATCAGTGAGCATCTGACTTTGAAAAACACAGATCTTCAGATTGTCCAGTCTTTGTGAAAACTGCCACATGAATCCAAATTATTAACTTGAGGGGAATTCACATATCTTTTATTTGGTGGCTGTTGTTGGTTTAAGGTAAGCATGAAATGTCCTTTAAACAGATGAGGTGACTGTTAGATCCTTCTGCATTGTTCTGATTTTGAAAACTGATCTCCAGACTGTAGTAAGAGAGCGCTTGTTATTTCAATGTATCTTCTGCTTTTCTGTTATGAATCAGTGTGACCTTTCTTTCTGCCCACTCTACACATACTAGCATATATATGTACTTATCTGCAGAATTCTAAACACTCTAACACAGACAACTATTAAAAGCATCCCTTGATTTTGCCTAGAACTTTTCTGAAGGCGATGGTGTGCTATCTAAATGCCTCTTTCAGCATATTATGTAATAGAAAGGACCTTGTTTAAAGTGATGATTAAATTAAACTTCAGCTGTTTTCTATTGAAAGGGCATTTTTATTTATCTAGGTATCTTTCTGGAAGAAAAGAAGTAGTCAAGAATGGGCAAAGAAGGAGCTCATCTGAGACAAGTATAGTGTAATAAAAAGTAAAGGGGTTTAGGACTTCAGTCAGCTGTAAAAGCTTTCAGTTATCTCTTTTGACTCTAGTAGTATCTGGAGATTCAGAGGTCGACCATAAACAGAAAGAGATACACAGAGATAAAGAATATGTCCATATCCGTACAAGCCAGGATTCAACCATGTTCCATTTAATATTTCCTGACCTGAAACAGGTATTTTACACACAAATTCATAGGTATGTACAAAGATTGCCTTAACTCCAGCAGTCTCTGAAAACTGAAAAGCTGAGAACACTTGGCACCCCATCATATATCTAATATTTATCTTTTAATATTTATCTTATGAGTAAATAGATGGATCAAGCACAGGCAAAGTCAGCAGCTTTTCTGCCAGCATCTACCCAAAATCAGCTCTTCGCAGGCATAATGATGGTTGTCTAGCATAAGATCTAGTTAGTTTTCGCACTCAAAAACCTTCAGATGGATAAAGAGGGAGAAGGTATATGAAGCTGAAAATATGTTCACACATGAGTAGCAGGACTATTATTACATGGTGCACATCTCTTCCCAACCCTCCCTTCTTAACTCTCACAACTTCTGTGTCTGTACAAGAGGAATTTTTTAAAAGACAGAAGAATATATTGTAAGAGTTTTTATCCGCGTTATCTTGCTCATTTTTTAAATTATCTGACAAATGGCTTAACAAAGAAGTTGTATGTCATTTCAGCGGCAGGAACACTCGAGGGAACGGCCTGAACTTATGTCAGGGGAGGTGTAGGTTGGATATGGGAAAAAGGGTTTTCATCCAGAGGGTGGTTGGGCACTGAACAGGCTCCCCAGGGAGATGGTCACAGCACCAAGCCTGGCAGAGCTCAAGAAGCACTTGGACAATGCTCTCAGGTACTTGGTATGACTCTTGGAGTGTCCTGTGCAGGGCCAGGAGTTGGACTTTGATGATCCTAGTGGGTCCTTTCCAGCTCAGAATATTCTTCGATTCTGTATGATGGTAAGCAGTCTTCATTATCCTACAGTATTCATAATTTCAGGGATTTCTTTAAAAGTCACCTTGATTCTGTTATCAGTAAGATAAGAAACGTTATGGCTTCTCTCTTTGTATTATCCTCATGACACACCTTGGCTTGAGTTTTATGGGCTGATGGGTTAATAAATAAAATGAAGGACTGCTCAGTATCTATCTCCATTGTTTCAGACCTCTTGCTTTTTATTGCACTCTGTCTTTCCTTTCTGTTAGCAGAGCTGGAATGAGCTATCATACCAGATAGGGCAATCCTGTCTCCAAGCTGGCTGTTACTTAGAGTACAGCTTTCTCTGAGTTGGGAATAATACAGTTTGGGAACAATTTAATGCTCATTAAGGATGATATTTACACATTCCCTTCTGAGGTAGAACTGAGGATGAACACAGTAAAGAAAATAGCATGTGCTAAGTTCAAGAAGACGTAGCAGGGACTAAAGCTTTTAATGTTCATGAAGGAATATATATTTTCCCATGACACTAGAAAATAAACTCCCTTCTTTAGCAGAGCAGGCTTGCAGGTAGGGAGAGATACACATATGCCAAAGAATTATACTTCTTTCATCTGCAGTAATAAACATGCCTGAGAAGTATTGCAAAGAGCTAACTTAGGTCAGATTTCATACTTCATGACTTAATTGAAGGCCTGTTCTTCATTCTGCCCTAATCTTACATCTATTTCCATGGAGATTAAGGTTGTGAATGTATTCATCCCTGAATGACTTCCACTTCTTTGTTATTAGGCAGGTGTGCAGCATGCAAGACAATCACCCCAGAGAAATTCTGCCTGTTCACTTTGCTCCAGTGAATATGAGCCTTTCAGGACATTCTGTAAGCTGCACTTTCAGGTGAGTCAACAGGGAGTATGCTTAAGTGGATAGCCATGCCCATCATCAAGAAGTTTGTCTTACAGACTTCAGAGTCCTTATTGGGTGTGACATCTCTGAGGAGAGCCTAAGAAAGTTCAGAGTAGACGAATAAAAAATGGCATTCTAGTGAAAACACTTGTAATTTCTTTCGAAATTTTATTTTCTGCAGTCAAACCTTTTCTGCCACTGTGTCTATGTCATTACTACGGGCATGTTCTTGATTATTCCTCTCCTTAGAGCTAAGCATTCTGCACTGAGGAGAGCTCCAGGTTCCTTTTTCTGTTGGGAATATAGAAATCTACTAGGTCATTTCAGGGTAGATTCAGAGAAGAACCTTGACATAATTTGCATTCCCTTAAGAGTTTATGTTGCAGACTAGTTATTTATTGGACTTTACCGATATTTGTGGTTCAGATCTGAACCAGGTGTTTCTAAGAGAAATACTGTGATTCAAATAAATCAGTTCAGCACTTTATAAAACAAGATTAAAGCATGTACTGAAAGTGTTCATAAGCACGAAGATGTTATTACAGAGTACACAAAATTTCCCAGACAGATGTGATAAAATGAAGACTCCCAGCACACAATGAGTCATATTTTCTCTAGGGTTGAGATGTTCACAACCAAGAGTACAGCAAGAAGGTATCTAGGTTAGCTGTTATTCAGAGAGGAACATATGAACTAAAGGCTAGGTCAGTGGTGCTCTGGTCTCTGCTCCCTCCCCAGACACCCATACTGCAAAGTGACCAAACTGAAATAGAAGCAGGTACAGCTGAGAGTAGAAGAAACACTGAGAAAATCCTCAGTTTACCATTTGTAGTCAATTACCTGGGTCAAAACAGATGTCTAAGGCCTAGAATTTTTCTATTGGCCCTACTGAGTCCTTTGAGGTATTGGTAAGACTCACCAGTTGATAGCTCTAAGGCATCCCAGCTTTAGTCCTAAAAAACCACCTCACTACCACACATTTGACAGCTATACCTTGAGAATATTGAGTAGGATTTTAATTGTGAATATTAAATAATTACAACCTCACACAAAATAACAACATTAACTGCAGTAAAAGAATATTTATGGATTATGGCTATGAGTAATGACTTCAGTGTGGGTGATCCCAAATTACGCAATGGAACAGTAAATCTTCTGTAAGGGACAAACACACGTGAGACTTCTGTCCAATCTCATATCACTGAAATGCAGGAAAATCACTATGGAGGCCAGTGAATTTTTCCAGGTGCAAAAACTAGTGGGAGAAGGAGCTATTTTCTCCAGATCATGTGATAATCATTAATATGGAATATTCACAAACAATGCGTGGCAAACTTTGCACAATAGCTGCACATTTAAGTATAATAAAACACTTTTTCCTCACTATATTTTTCTTCTTTCCTGCATGCTGTTTGTAAGAAGTTCTGAAGGGTTAACCACACAGTTAGGAGGCAAGGAGATGCAGGGAAATGTAGCCAGCTGTTGAATGAAGCATCAAGACATGAGCAGGACAATTACTTGAGGCACTTCTCCTGCCTAAAACAACAGGAAGCCTCATCTACTAGATATGAATTTTTACTAGGAGACCTTTGAAGTGACTTCAAAGACATCAGGTGATTAAAACAGATAAAGGGAGCAAAGGGAGAGGCTGACCCTTTGCTGTAAAAGAGGCTGGGATGCAGAGAGGGATGGGCTGGGGTTTGCAGACAGAAGCCTGGCCAGCTGACATGCTCTCCAGCTGCCACCATGGACTAACATAGCAGCCTCCCTCAAGGACTGTACTATCCACTGCTTTCAGGCAACAGCTACATGCTGCTTTGTGTTGTGGAGAAATATGTTCTCAGCTGCTGATGGTCTCCATCTCGTGAGAGTGAACACCCTGCCTTGCTCTGCTCTAAGGCCACAGGGTGAAGGAAGGATCCCAAGGCTCTACTAAAACCAGGTTTGGGAGAGGTTGCTCATCCACAGGAACTGCATCTAGAGCTAACTGCAAGTTTTCTCTGAGGATGTACTGATAAGACGCTGGCTGAAAGCAAAAGTATCCTTTGGGATAAGTGCAAAACATCTCTCCTTCACATCCCCTAAAAATTATTCTAAGACATCTTTCCACAGAATATTATTAACACAGACTGGAGAAGGAACAATCTTTTCTTTCTATTTCAGGAAGAAAAGTTTCATGCACTAGCTGTATCATAGTTGGCAAGTACAGAAACATTAGAAATATAACTAAAGGAATTTTCTGAAAATTTTATCCATTACCTCAAAAACTCATGAAAAATCTCACTATTAGCGTATTTGGTATTAGCAAGCTACACTTTTGAATAAAACACTGCTTAGAAATTTTAACCACCCAACTTGGGACTATATTGTGGCTGGAATAACAGTAAAGTGTAAAAAGCCTTTCAAACCATCCAAAACTAAATGTCAATTAATTTTGTTTAGCTGGCATGTCAAGTAAGTTATTTAGTTAAAGGGCCATCCATTATTTGCAGAGGAAAAGAAAGGACTAATCCATAAAATTCCAGCACAAAGCTACTCTTTTGAACAGATATCAACAGTGTAAACTTGAAGTACTCATTTATTGTTTGATTTCACTTGTGTAGCTTCATTTTGTACCTGGCTACATAGGTACAAAATGAAGCTACACAAGTGAAATCAAACAATATGCTACACAAGTGAAATCAAAAATCCTGTTTCTTGGGAAGGGGGGACAGTCTGTAATAATTCTGTGGAGCAACAGCAATTCACAGGTCACAAGCTGAATAATTCTAAACTAAATCAGGAAACAGTGGGTCTGTTAAGAAAAGACCCCAGAGCGAACTTGTACCCACAGAGATGGCTTACGTAGACATAGTCTGCAGAGGATCAGAGTTATAAAATGCAGAGTGCAGCTTGCACAGTATACCCAAAGGTTACAACAAATAACTACCATGCATCCCTTGAGGATACTCTCACAAGGAAGAAAGATTGCCACGTGAGAAGAATAGCAACAGCTCCATGTGCAGCAGCAGCTTCAGGCAGGAAGGGGGAAACTGAGGATTCCCTCTACCCACCCTGCATAACCCACTGAGACTCCTGTGTGAGGTACCAGGGACATACCCAGTGCTGGGGGCTGCAGGCAGGAGTGAGAATGGGACCTACTACACGGTACTGCTGCACAGAAGGGCACCTTCCAAAGCTTCACCAGAGCCACAAGGATGCTGGGCAGCCATACAACAGTCAGCTGTTGGAAAATACCCCAAATCACAGAACAACAGAAGAGAGATGGGATCATTTCAAGATGATATTTACAAAGTCATTCCAGTCAATCGTGTTTAGGTGTTGTTTATGTTTATCCTTTTGTACATGAAGTCTTTTTGAAAGCCAGTGTTCCCTTTTAAACTGCTTGGGCTGGAATTTCCACTTCCAAAATGACCGAATGCAGTGGTCAGGCTGCTTTTGAAAAGTTTTCTCTAAGTTTTTTCAAGTCTAAAAATTCATGGAAATAGCTCACTCTGAAGGGTCAAAACGAAAATAAGGAACAATAATGAGGAACAAAATCCTCCTTAAAACATTGGGAACTACTGGCAGAGGCTTGGGGATTAACTTTACATCTTCTACCCTCCTTTCTGGGTGGCTGGTCCAGTACCTCCATCATCGTGTTCAGTTCCATGGGAATCACCAGTAGCCTGCTTCCTTGCTTTGCTGTCATTGCCATGAGGAGAAATAGACACATAGACGCTTAGCCTTTGTCAGCTCATTTTTCCATCTTGGAGGAAAATTGTGAGGGAAAAGAAATAAACAGAGTGGAATTAATTCTGCAATTGTTCAGTAGTGTTACCCTAAAAAGGAAAAAACTTAGAATTATCATTTTATTGTCATGGTAAATTTCTTAAACCAAAATCAAACATTCTAATTTAAGAGCACCATTGAAACAAATACAATTATTGCAGAACAAGTCATGTACAAGCCTTCTTAGAAAAGATTTCAGGAAACCACAGGTATTTATTCAGAGCTATACTGCTGCAAGTGCTGCAAATTGCAATGACCAATGTTAAAGATATTTACACACAGTTGTTCCCATCTTTTTCACAAACCTGTAAAGTTACACCCAATTTATTCAAATAAACCCAGCTGTAAGTTATAGAAGCAGTTTCACCAAGCAATGAAGCAGGAGAAATTTATTCATCACTCTGTCCTGAAGGTTATAATGAGTACAACTCAGAAAATTTTAAAAATGGCCATATTAACAGGTAGTTTAGGATCTCTTACTGTCTAGACAGAAAGGCTATGAGACTGAAGCAGTCAGCTGAACCATGGGCATGGGAGAAGTATTGCATTTTATCACTGGTATGATGCAGACAGGTAAATGGAAGAGGATTTGGGGGATTTTTTGTTTTTTCTTTTCTTTTTACAGTGTACTTACTATGTACAGATAAGAGCAAAAATGGACCAGAAACTAGACCAGCTAAAGTGCTTCCAGCATAACACCCATTTTACTCACATTGATCCAAATTATTAAGCCTCAAAACCCAGCCTTGTTCCTGTCTGACTAGAAAGTCACTGCAGACACGTAAGCTGTAAGGATTGCAGTTTTCTGACCACCTCAATTCTGTTTCAGTCACCCCTCAGGGGCCCAGATCTTGCTGGCAGAGTGACAATCATCTCACCTTTTACAAATCTCTGCCTTTAAAGTTTCTCAATTAAACTTTCCTCCATTTTCTGCATTCAAGGCACCTGCTTGGTCCATCTATGCCTGGTCTGTGTGTGTCCCTGGTTGACAGAGAAAGTTTGCATGGAGCTGCGGGAGACCCTGTAGCTCCCCTGGACACTCCCTGTAGGAGCACCACTGATGCAGATGAGCAATCAGGTAGTAAAACAGGTAAGGACAAAAAAATACGTGTCTGTTGATTGAGAAATTAGGTCAATGGGAGAAGGAATCCTACCTTTTGGTCCTTGTATCCAGCTCTGCTTCTTTGTTTTAGTTTAGAAGAAACAAAAGATAGAAATATGGGGTTGCATGATGTGTTTAGAAATCAAATCCTAGCTGGCTACATAAGAAACCTATGTAAGAGCTGCTGAATCTTAATCTCCCACATGCTAGTCCAGTACTTAATTTTAAAATACTGCCCATCCTGAAAATCAGGAATTGGGACTGCCCTCTCTTAGGTGTAAATCAGCATGGAAATTGCCTCAGTGTTATTTAGATGCAGCATCTGTGGGCTCTAGTATTAGCTGGAAGCAATGAATACATTATTGACTGTTTTACAGCAAGTAGAATCCATTCATTCACCCTACTTTTAATATATGATTGGTTTGCAGTTTTTAATCTGTACAGGGAATATGCATCATGTAGATAAAAAAAAATGCAAACTAAAAACAAAACCAGAAAGATGTTTGAAAAACTCTGTCATTAGGTTGCTATTTTCCATACCCTTTTTTCTGGTGATGATACTTTTACACCTGCATCATCACCATAATGAAAGCAAATTAATTGCATGTTTCCTAAGTATCATTTCCTGTAATTGATTAGTAGCTAAAGTAAACCTCAAAGAACACTCCATTCTTACCTGAAGGTCAGTAAGGAGCCATCTGCAAAACCAGGGCTGTTTACTAATATGCATTTTATTCTGGGGCATTTTACTACCTTGTCAGATCAAAAAAATCAGTCTTAAGTATTTACTGATTATTTATTTAACACTATAAGTATTATATGTATAAAAATATCACAAGATAGAATCAGTTGTCATATGGAGACTATTATCACACTGATACATTGACACAATCTCAGAAACTGGGGGTGCTTTAAATGCCATTTTTGTCATCTCTTCAGTGGTTATACTTATACTTTTGCCAACACTAAAGAACGAAGGTATCTGAGCTGGCTGTGAGCTAAGGCACTTCAGAAACTTTAGCAATCTCATTATACCTTCAAAATTGAGTGTAGCTTGCATATTTCTCTGAAGTATCATTATGCAGTAATGCTGTTGCTATGCTGGACCCATAAATGCATGGGTAGCAGAGTGAGGAGTGAGGAAATTTCTTTCGGGAAATGAGAGAAAACTGAAACCAGGTCCTTTGTCATGATTGTGTCTGCGAAATTTTCACCAGACAAGGAACACCACAGACCAGACCTGCTTGAGACTTCTCAGAAGTGCTTACAGTAATAGCTATTAACTCACTGTACTGACAAGGTCAGATTCCTGCTTCTTACGGTTTTGTGTCACTTTTGTGTGCTTTCCAATGGAGAAATGACAAATCACACCACTGGTTCCTGCTCTGGCCTCCTCAGCACTTCTCCCTGCCACAACAGTTTGCTTCCACACAAAAAGGGACACAAAAAATATTGATGGGAGAGGGTTTTTTTGCTTTTTCCCCTCTTGTGATATTCAGGAAGATTGTTTCAGCTTCTTAAACAGCCTCCCTGCCAGTAATAGCATCTCACTGAAGCCTGGTGTGGTCACTCATCAGCATCAGGAAGAAAGGTTTTGGGACTGAATTTTCTAACTATTTAACCTGACAGTGCATGAGTCAGAACAGGACAAAGGTCTTCTACCTCTAGGTTTGAGCTTCACTCTCAAACAAATAAAAACAATTATAGGGAGGGTAAGGGGTAGATACAGGACAGGAGTCCATGCAGTTGCTGGCAAATACTAAAAGTTCCAGGTGAGGCAGTGCCCACAGCGTGTGCTGAGCACCCTGCTGGGACAGGCTCTGCCCCACCTCTGCTACTCAGCATGGGCAAATTCGGCTCGCTGCTCACTAAAATAACAGAGGGGTCCAGCTTTTGTAATTTTCTGGGATTCATGCTCAAAGACTAAAGGCACAGGTAAGCATAGTGCTCTGTGTGAAATGCTCGCCTGGGCTTTACAAGACTTTTAGTTGCCACCTTGCTTTGTTTGTCACTTTGAAGCACTGCTAATTTGTCTTGCTGCTGGCAGGGAATTAAAATATGCCAATGTACATTTTGGCTGCCTCAGGCAAATGGAGGGACTAATATGTCTTTCTGCCCTGTGATTCTTTTTTGAATTTAATTAAGAGATTTACAGAATACACACAAGTATTATGATATAAATGCATTGACCCACATTTCCTTCCACATTAAAAATATTTCTGAAGAGTTCAAGGGCATAAAGGCTCTTGCTTCTCAATAAGAAGAGAAAGTATTCCATTATTTGTGAAAGGAACATGCTAAAATATGCTTAATGGTATACTTCTTGAAACTTGAGGTAGATCAAATTTGCAAAGTAATTTCTCTAGTGTTTCTGTAATTTTGGATCCCAAGACAGTAAAGGTAATGAAGTGAGTTATTTAAAATTCAAAGGAAGAGAATATATTAATTAATAAAATATTTTTGATCTTGGGAAATGAAAAATTAAAAGTAAAAAAATTAGGATTTTTTTTACAAAGAAAAAAGAAACATGCAGTACTGCTTGCTCAAGAAAATGCAGGTGAAGTAAATGTTTGAATTCAAACTGTCAATTATCAACTTCATTTATTATTAAACTCTCAATCATGAGATTAACATTGTTAGAAATAACTGATCTGAAAAATAATCCAAACAAATTACTGGCTTGTTGACTGAATAAAATATCTCCTGTTAACCTAAAGATTATAGACTGTAATTTTTTATCTACTGAGAAAGTAATCTCTTTTCAATTATAGACCATTGGTGAATATACCTTTCTTTAGAGATGATCAAGATGGAAAATAAACTCATGTGAGAATGTGTGCATATATATACACATAACCCTCAAAATATTGGCTCTATAATAAGTAATACTCTTCAGAAAAAATATATTCCCATACAGATAATGCTTTTCTCAGAGGAATGAAAGAAATAATGTGATAAAAGCAGGGCTAAACACAAATCTGTGAAAAGTGGGTTTGAGGAGCAGTGTAAGAGGAGCAACTTGAGCACACCGGTTTTCAGCAGAGACATAAAACCAGTAGATAGCACAGAAGCCCTGCTAGAAAAAAAAGTATGAGCAAGTATGAGATACAAAGGTGCCTTATGGTTTACTCTTATTTTCATGGCTTTTTGTCTCTCTGGCCACATTTGTGGTGTGGGTGGGGAAAAATAAAGGACAAAAAGGCTTCAGGTTAAACCTTCATTCTGCTTATAATGTCCTAAACTTCAATGCTTTATTGTTTGAGAAGTTTTATTGCTTTAAGTTTGTACATTGTGTATGAAAAAAATAAGGAAATTCCGTTTAAAAAAAAAAAAACAAAACAAAAAAAACCACCAGTTTGTGGAACACCCGTTCTTGAAATCTGCAGAGCAAAACAGGTTTCCCTTTCACAGCTGATGTCTTTCCTCCAGTCCTTGTGGGTTTTTTTTCCCCCGAATCCTTGCCCTGATTAGAGAAAGAGGAACAGAGGATATGAATCTTCAGGTGTGCATGACATCTTTACAGCACTTCTCTGGCTGTTACCAGTGTGAGAATAAGTGTATGGCAACCACCTGTTTCCCTACAGCCTGTACTGATTTCTGTAATGTTTTTGATTAGGGAAACAGTCATGAGGACTTTTTGAGAACATCCTGACTCCAAGGCCTGGCTGCCTCACTGATTTATCCGCTTACAGGCTGAGTCCTCTGCATCACTTTGATATAGGCATACATGGACTTGAACAGACTTAAGAGCCAACTGCTTGTCCCACCTTAGAACATACTTGAGGTATTTTTGTTCTCATGAGCAAGCTGAATAGAACACTTGTGAAGACCGTGGCTAAATGATTCAAAACTGGCCATTGCACACACAGAGTAATGGCTAATAAGCTTTGTTGTTTAAGGGTTGTCTACTTACTGCCATTTATCACAATACAGTGCTCCAAGAACCACTAATCACTACGTCAAGATAAAAATAGCTGGCTGTCATAAATACAGTGTGAAAGTTTGTAATTTTTGAGATACATACGGAAAAGTCATTTAGTATATAAAAAAGTGTGCAATTTTACAGGAATGTGCTTGAACTAAACAAGACCCAATTTGCACACCCGGGAATGGACTCTCCAACTCACTGTATTATTGGTAAATTCAAGGCAGTGGAACTGAATGAAAGTAAAACAAGGAGACACCTATGTCTGCACTCACAGCTACCCTGGCATGAAAGGGCAGTGAAGCCTTGGGCTTTGCATCTGCCAAAAGGGGGTGACAGCTCTTACTCAGCTATAAGGAATTCTTGGATAATCAAGTAATTCTGCCATAACCCTAAATATTCTTGTTTTCAAAAAGCTTCATCAAGAAGCAGCACATTTTAACTTTCAGAATGACTGGCATGCAAGTACTTTCCTGCCAGAAATCCCCTACTCATACATTCATCAGTCTTGTCCTCATTAGGATATAGGCATACCTTCCTTCTAAATCCAATTGAGATGTCCCAAAAATGAAAAGGGTTTTTCTTTTGGTTTCTTAATATATTTACCTAGCCACGCTGAAATGCTGCACACAGAGTTGCTGGCAGGGTAAGTTCAGGTTTGTCCTAAGTGAGGGAAAACATGAAGGAAAGGAGACAAGATAGTAATTATTATAATGACTTTTGTGTGTGGGAACTGAGGAAAGACTTGAGCTCAATGAACCATGATGAGTTTTATGTAAATTACAATGTAAGTAGAAGTTCCTGTACAAGAAGAAGCCTTGTTATTACACATACAGGGATGTGCATGGGTGCCTGCAGACACCACACCACAACCCCAACCACCAGAGGCTTCATATGTGGTAAACGAGTAATCACCTCAATGTTCTACAACCTCTCATAACTAAAAAGTGCAAACTTCCTCTCTTTCTCTCCATTTCCTTCCTCCATTTAGTCTAAATATAGACCATAAGTGGTTCAGAAAGGCTACTATATCTTCTACTGGTTTTTCACAGGCACTGAGTAAATGTTCAGGACTCAAAATCATTTTCTCGTGGGTTATCCTGTGGTAGCATGCACTCATGCATGGAGCTTTCTGAAGTTAATTCTTACAAGCCACGTGATGGAAATTATTTTTTCAATAGAAAGTACAATGCAAGAGATAGGCAAACAGATTTCTGAATGACGTTTCATTTAAATAGGGAAGAAGAAATTAAGGTGGAGATAGGAGGAAACAGAAAACACTGTTGAACCTGACACTAATAGCAAGTCAGAATTAATAGGAAAGCAAACAAATCCAAAATATTAGAGCCAGGAAGTGATACAAGACGCTGAAAGCAAACATAGGATACTAACACTGTGGACCTTACCCTGTTACATTTTTGATCCAACTTACTTTCATTATATTATACCAATATTTTATTCCAGAAATTTTAGTGATGTTGGCTTTGGTCCTTTTTCTCTGGTTTCTGTGGGCTCTTAGTCCCATAGAAGGCCCTAGAGTTCTGCAAACCCTGATGCTGCCACAAAGCAGCTTTGAGACCTCAGTTTGCAACACTTCACTCAAAATTTCGGATGTCAGCATTTTTAAAAAGATGTTCTATATTTTGAAATGAGAAATATTAATAACAGTATGAGCCAGTAAAAAAAATGAACAGAGAAATGAGCTGAGCTTTAAAAGAAACATTTATTTGGTAAAAAATAAAATTAATAAATTATTTCAAGGCAATTTTTGGTTTGTATTTGTACATACATAGTATATCCATAACATAGCTGCTATGTAACCTAGGAACTCCATTTTAGGAAAAAAGTGTATCAAGTAGTTTTAAATGAAACCAGCACAGTCTTTTACATCTGTCAGTATTGAAACCAACTTGATGGAATTCCCTTCCCATGCTACCCACCCCTCAGTTACCCAGGAAAATCCATTCTGGGTCTTGTGTGTTTGTAGCATCCCTCATGCTTGTTTTGCATCATCTAGATTAGTGTCTCACAGCTTTTTATAACAAAATAGCATTGATTATTACGTTTCCTGCCATGTTGGTGCATTAGCTTTCATTTTCAACTGTTAAATGTTCAACTGGTAAAACATTATGAATATTCACTTGTGATTTCATCTTCTGATTTTACTTGTTTCCTTTGCTGTATGTGAAGATACTTGCAAATGCTTTTTAGTTTTGTCTCTGTTTTTTTTAATAATTTGAACACACATCCATATCTCCTTTTGAAATCTTAAGGGTCATCACAGATCCATACACTCTACTTTAATGAAGATTGGTCTAAACTCTGAAATCAGAATAATATTTTCACACCAGCATATGTGACATTTGAAAGAAACATATTGGACATGATGTCTAAATGTGGCACTGCCATGGGTCAAAATTAGACATGACCCAAACAAAACAAGGAATCTGTAGTCAACAGCTTCCCACAATACACCAGCTAGGATTATACTGAGATTTTTTATGCCAAAATCTAACAAAATACGTAAGTCTGTATAGTAAAGCCTGCCATGCTTTATCCTGGGACAGCCTACTTTAATAGCTCTTCAGAGTAATATTCAAGAGCTTGGGAAGCTGTAGACAATCAGTCTGAATTTTGAACACGTTGATTGCTAGATGAGGCAAGAACAGACATACAATAGACATGTAAGAGTCCACTGTTTGAATGCTAATTAATTAGTTGCATTCATTTTTCAAACACAATAAAATATTGTTGCTGGTGCTGTCTTTCAAATATTTCTACTTCAACTGTCATAAATTCTGTGTTCTGGAGAGAAAAGCAGCATTTTTTCTCCCAGCTGTGTTTACATATGGAAGAAACACTATCAAAATAAGCATGTACCATGGCCCTTGCATTAGAAATGATCCGTTTTCCCTCCAACTATTTTTTGCACTTTCCCGCTCAATGTTTAGATATTTTAACGCATATGGTGAAAGTTGAATGGCCTTCACATTAACTTCTTCTGACAGGATGTCAAGTAATTTTTAGCAAACCAGTTTCTGCTCCAGAAATACACAAAGATATTTTGAAAAAACCCGCAAAGACATATGTGGGGGGAAAAAAGGAATTATTTATGTCTTTTGGAAGAAGGGACAAGCGACTCAGGAGGACTACAAGGATATTTTGAGGCTATGTAGGGAGAAAATTACAAGGGCCAAAGCCCATCTGGAACTTAACCTGGCTACTGCCACAAAAGACAATAAAAAGCTTTCTATAAACATATCAGCAGCAGGAGTGCTGAGGAGAATCTCCGTCCTTTCTTGGATGGGGGGGGGCGAAACATAGTCACAAAGGATGAAGAAAACCCCGAGGTACTTAATGCCTTCCTTGCCTCAGTCTTTACTAGCAAGACAAGTTGTTCTCAGGGTATCAGACCCCGGAGCCGGAAGACAGGGATGAGGAGCAGAATGAAACCCCCATAACCCAAGTGGAAATGGTGAGATACCTGACACACCACTTAAACACACACGACTATGGGGCCAGATTGGATCTACCCAAGGGTACTGAGGGAGCTGGCGGAAGCGCTCACTGAGCCCCTTTCATTTACCAGCAGTCCTGGTTAACCAGGAAGGTCCCAGGCGACTGGAAGCTCACAGACATGATGCCAATCTACAAGGACCAGAGGACGATGCAGGAAACTGCAGGCCTGTCACTCTGACCTCAGTGCCAGGGACACCATTTCCCACAGAATTCTCCTGGAGAAACTGGATGCTCATGGCTTGGATGGGTGCACTGTTCCTGGGTGAAAACTGGCTGGATGGTCTGGTGGTGAATGGACTCAATGCCCATTGGCAGTCAGCACAATGGTGTTCCCCAGGACTCAGTGTTGGAGTGAGTCCTGCTTAATATCTTTACTGATGATCTGCTTGAGGGGATCGAGTGCACCCTCAGTCAGTTTGCAGATGACACCAAGTTAGCTGGGAGTGTTGATCTGCTGGAGGGTAGGAAGGCTCTGCAGAGGCATCTGGACAGGCTGGGTCAGCAAGAGTGTGGACAGCAGGACCAGAGCTGTGATTGTCCTGCTGTGCTTGGCACTGGTCAGGCCACACTTCGAGCACTGTGTTCAGTTCTGGGCCCCTCACTACCACAAAGACATTGAGATGCTGGAGAGTGTACAGAGAAGGGCAATGGAGCTGTGATGGGTCTGGAGCAAAAGTTTTATGACTTAATGGGTCAACATCACAAAAGCAAAAACCGGAACTACTAGCTTTGCTCAACAGCAAAGCAGACCTTTTCTGAGCTCTCCAAGAGCAAATGTTTTCTTCCATCCTGTTTCTCAGCACAGGAAAGCATTCTCAGAACATGCAATATCTTTGGCATCGTGTCAAAATGTGAAAATTGTAGACCTAACTGTAACTCTTAGAGTGGAAAATTATGAAAGATTTCAGACCCTACATAAAGGCACCCAGACATCTGTCTGTAAGCACCTCTCTTGAGCTCTTGACTCTCTTGTCACTGGGGTGCTAATGGAATACGTACTTAAGCAAGTGAAGACAAAATTGGAGGAACATGCTTCAACTACCCATGAACTACTGCAGCTTTAAAGAAGATTGCTCTAACTCTCCTGACTTAAATGAAAACATACTAAAAAACCTCTAAGTACTGTACTGTGCAATACAACATTGCTATGGGGAATAAATTACAGTAAGTACCACAGTAACCTTACTGATCTCTCCGCATTACACAGTTGCAAAGCTACCCATTGGTTGTACAGCTTGCCCCACATAATCCTACAAATGAAAAAACCATGTATTTATCATACAGCTTAGTAGAGTCAATTTAAATTTTATTTTTACATTGTTCTGCAACAGATTTTGGTATTATTTTTTTATGATGTCTTATAAACCACAGCATTTTCTAATACATTTCAGAAAGCTGAAAAATGATCAAACAGTCATTGTCTCTCAACAGCGATTTTTCACCGATGTGCAAACATCTACTGCCTGATAAGCTTTTTGTTTCTCCCAAGGTTTGTCACAAATACTACTACCCTCATTTTTCAGACAGCTGGCAACTTACTTTTCTTGATTTATAATCTTTCTTTGCATCTAGTTCATGTTTGTTAGCATGAACAAAGAGTGCAGTGCAAGGTCATTAATAAGAGAACAACCAACAATTTTGCAATCTGAGAGGCAGTAAAAGCTGTTTATTATGAGGTGAAGAAATGAAGTAATTTATTCACTGTGTATTATGACTGTATGCAGGGGTAGTTTATTTATGACACAAACGGAATGGGCACTTGTAAGAAGAGCCTGCATCTCCCCGCTGCACCGCCCTCTGCTCCTGACAGCGCTCCCAAGGGCCATGCTCAGCACTCCTAACTCTGACCAGCTTTCACAGAGCTGCCTCAGAGATGTGACAGTGCTATTGGGGTTTTAATGAATGCAGGAATGACACGACATTTCTTACGGGTTTCACAATTCCCCAGCCATGTGGCCAAATGACCATCATGCATGGCAACAGTTATTACTTCACAGCCTTACATAACTGGGAGTGCACTGGGTGTGTGCAGGGTGTAAAACTCGTAACATGCAGAGCGCATTTAGGACACATTGAATGAAATGCATCTCCTTGGAAAGGCAGGAACATCAAGACAAGCTTTGGGAAAACAAAGTTCAAAAATACAAACTCCAACTTCTCCCTCCAGAAATCTGCACATCCTTTCTCTTTGCTGATGCAAGTTTTTTTTTTTGCCCCCTATATTTTCCTTTTTATTTTATGGACAGCTGTGTTCCCATGGAAACAAATGGAGGCAAATCAGACAGTACTGGGCAAGCATTTTCCCATTAACACAGGTTCTGGACGAAACCAATGAACACTTGGTCCTTGCAGCACCCATGGAACCTCCCCAACGTGCTTCCCAGCCTTCAAAGCTGTAGCTGTAGGCAGGGCATCAGGCTGCCCTTCCTATGGCGTCAGGCAGAGCCTTATGCTCCCCAAGCAGCATTGAATCTTGTAACATTTCTAAAATAGTCATGTCAGTACATCCAGTGTCTGATCCTACTTCCCCTGAGGTCTGTGGAATTCATTTCAATTAACCTCAGATCAAGCCTTAATGCAGACCATTCCTACGTGGGATATCTGAGAAGAGACCTCAAAATGAAAAAAAAAAAGCTAGTTCTACAGAGATTTTTCTGCATTATCAAGTCTATGAGCAGGCTCTTAATCTTCTGTGAAGGTAAAAAAATAGCAGTATATATATACAAACTTAGATGACTTGGTAAATTAAAATATGAGCCTTCTCAGGACTCTCTAATTAGCAATCTACTTTGAAAAATACAGTAGAATCTTTCCAAATCGCATCAGTACAGATTCCCAAAGTTTATTACAATATGGAAAGCACTGTCACTTCAAAACTTGCCCCAAGACCCTTGTTTTCCCTCTCTCATTTCCTTCCAAATATAGTTCTGCCTACAAGCGCATGTCAGAGATCATAAGAGTACAATGGAAAATTGAAGATCTTCCTGAATCTACCCTCACCATTTTTAGCACCACCTACACTTCAATTCAGGTACTGTCCTGGACAACTGTCCAACTAGTTAAAAATTATTAAGTGCTTTAAAAAGTACAGTATGGCATTGCTGTTGGCTGCGTAGCTGTGAAAGTATATTGTGCCTACGTTGAAAACGTGCCTGGAGTACTAAGACATTCCTTGTCTTGGGTCTGAATGTTACCTCTGTTGGGACAGAATATCAAAATAAAAATGTTTGTTTGGGAAAAATACTAACTATGGCATTTCATGAAGGAATGAACAGTTACCAATGTTCATAAAGAAATTTATACAATCTTTTTGTGGTCACAGGTAATGGAGAGACCTAAACTTTCAGCAGAGGATTGAGATGCGAATCAGGTCGGTCTCATAAATAATTAGCATCCACACAATGAAACAGTTACTGCTATGATGCATGAGCCTAATAAAGTTGCCTGAGAAAGGGCTTGAATAAAAAGCTGACACTGCTTCATTGAAATCACTGACAGTAACTAA
Organism: Dasyornis broadbenti; assembly: GCA_013397935.1. Taxonomy (NCBI): domain Eukaryota; kingdom Metazoa; phylum Chordata; class Aves; order Passeriformes; family Dasyornithidae; genus Dasyornis; species Dasyornis broadbenti. The sequence continues at coordinate 873,116 of VZRN01001724.1, forward strand.
CAGTGACTTCACAGGAACCAGGGCAGATTCTCAGTGAGAATTAGATTTCCATATAAAGTCTATTCCCAGGGCCACAGGTAGATAAGACAAATGGATTTCATCTAAGTGGTACCTGAAATGCCTTTTGGTCTTTCTTTCTAAAGAATGATGCCAAGACCTTCATTGTGGACTCCTCCACAGAACACTGTGGGACCTTTCAGATCTAGGAGTGAAGTTGCCTCTTAAAATACTCTCCTGAAACGCAAAGATCCTGTATAAGAATCCTAAGCCTTCAGCAGTGACATTTCAAAAAAATTCTGAATTTGGAACAAAACTGTCACAGAATATCTTGCAGCTAAACGGTAATGGAGTCCTTCTAAGACACAAACTTCACACCCAGGACATGGTAGCTGGATGTTCTGGCTGCACACTGCAGATGAGAAGTGGATACCATGCTGCTGTCCAAACACATCACCACACCTGTGTTTTTGTAAGCACTAACCTGTAGTCACCTACTATTGAGAAATTTTTTATGATATAGAGGCTCAGATAAACCAAACGTCCCTTAGACTGCAGTTAGGTGCCTCAATACCTTCACTGAAGTTTTAACACTTTCTACTATCACCCTTCCCTGATACTTTCTTTGGCTTAGGAAAGGTGCCTTATTGTTTGACGTGGTGACTTTTACAGATCTCACTTTTAGCTGCCTAATTCCCCGTGGGCTTGCAATAGTCACCCTGACATACGGCCATTAAAGCCATAGCTGCAAATAGAGCTGGAAACATTTAAAACAGATTGTTGCATGTGAAATTCAAAAACTTACCTGAGAAATGGAAGTCCACAGATTTTTTTTTTAAAACATCAAATAGAAAAATGTAATAAAAAAGCTTTTTTAAAGAAGACATTACAGAATACTGGCATGTTATACAAATGTAATTAATCCATTGAAATTTAAACTAGTTGTAGGTTATGTTCAAGGCACCTTTTTTATAAATAGGTTTTTTTTAATGTTCATTCTACATTCACACTAGTTTAACCATGTAAACAAGTCTGTGAAAACTCAGATTAAGGTCGCTTTCAAACCTGTATGCCAAATACTTCAGAAAAATATCATATTACACAGAAAAATTCAATAAAGATAGATCCATCTGCTGCCCAAAAAGTTCAATAGATGCTATGGGGTAAATTAACAAGATGAAACCTAAAAGACATTTTCAAAAATTACAGGTAAGTAACATGCAATGCATTAACATTTGTGTTTATCATTTGAAAGTGTACATAAACGCTGAAAAAATAAAACTCACTATTCCTAGTGCTATCCTATTTTTAAAGAGCATATCTTTGGAAACAGTATTATTTGAAGTTTAAAACATCCCCCATCTTTTTTACCCCATGCTTATTGATCTTACCATATGCTAGAATGTATTTTCTTCACAAAGAAAATGTATAATTAATCTTACAATATCAACACTATAAACAACTTCCTTGAGACATCTTCTGGACATAGAATTTCTGTAAAGATTTAAGTATAACAATTCCAGAATAATTATTTTTAAAAATATGTACATTCATTCCAATGTCCTAGACCCAAGAAGAAATCCAAGTAAGCTCTACAAAAGTTAGCCACGAGTCTTTGTCCAGTTAAGATTATGTCCAACTTTGCTAGTCTTCCTGTATTTCCATGCAATCAACAAAAGTTTTACTTATTTTTGTGTAGGAAGTTCCCAAACTTTTGCATAAACCCTCTCAGCTTATTTTCATTAGGCTGCAACGGGTGGTAAGCAGTTGAGTTGTAGCTGACCATGTGATTACTCCTGCTGTAATTATTCCCTAAGGTCTTGCTTTTGATATCTGATAGATGTGAACTGCTGTTCGCTGCATTTCCTGCGTGTTGGCTGGCATTTTCTATCTTACAGAACGGCTCAAAGCGACTATAAACACGCCTTTCACTCAAACGAGATCTCAGCTCTTCTTGGTGTTTTGAGCTTGCCAGCTGTGGTGTCATTGAACTTGCTCTTTGAAGAGCAGAAACAGGAGCACTTTCAGACGGAGAATTTGTGGAGATTTCCTTCACATCTTGATACTGAATCTGTTCTGTATTAAATCTTGGGGTAGATGCATCTCCTGCAGTTTCTATGAACTTACTTTCAAGGGGGCACAAGAGAGGACATTTTTTATTGCTTTCATCAGATGGAGGTTTTGGAGATTTTGGTGGCTTTGGGGACTTTGGAGACTTTGTTGGACTCCCAGTGACATCTTCTTTACTTCTATTCAAGCTGCCTTGAGAATTTGATGATGAATTTCTTTTTCTCCTTGGGGAAGAATCTGTCTTATTTTCAGAAATCTTTGGTTTTTGATTCTCATCTTCGGAAACCAACGTGTCAGAACTACTACACATTCTGTAAAAGGCAGGACCTTTGCTTTTTGACAAGTTTTCCTTCTTGTCTGGTGTGAGATTAAGAAGTGACCGCAATTTCTGGGATCCTTTCTTCAGAAAACTTGGGGAACTTTTACTTTCTTTCTTTGATGTGCAATCCTTACTAGACTCCTCCTTGCTAGCTTCAGTGAGAGCCGCCATGGAGATTGCCTTGCTCGCAGTCGGGCTCTTTAACTCTCCTTTCAGGTCCTTTTCCTCCTGTGGCAAGTGGTTGGTCACACTGTGCAAACTTTTAGCACTCTTCAGCATATCTTCTGGAAGTTTTGGACTAACTGGCTGCTTAAGTCTATGCCTAGTCAATGTGCTGTAAACATAATTGGATGCTTGTTTGTTGGTACCAGGATCCAATATGGACTTCGAATTAAACATGGGAAAACTTCTCCTTTTGAGCATATTTTCATTTTGAAGGTTCTTCAAATTTTCTGCATATTTGTCTGTACACAGTGTTGTGTACAAATACTGTGATGAGTCGCCAGCTGCATTTGAATTTACACTAGGTTTTGTGTTGTCTGCAATATGAATTCTGTGGGGTTTCGGTGCATCTGATTTAAGAGGAAAGCTTGTGCTAACCTCCTCTAAAATATTATCCGTTCCATTTTCCACACTCAGAGCGTGGTTAGATGTCCCTTTAGGTGTTGCACTTCCCTCTGACCCAATTATAGTTGAATTTGAAGAACTTGCACAGCTGCTTACTTCCTGCTGTTCAGGTAAAGTTGGCTGAAACACCAATGATGATCGCAAGCGGGAATGAGAATACAGTGCATGAGCTTTAATATTTTCAGCTGTGTCATAGCTATCATACCTGTCACCCAAGGCTGACCCATTTGACTCTACTGGATAATCTGATTGATCATTCAAATAGGACTTTATTCGCCAGTTACGCAGGAATGATTTTGTCGTGTGCTCAAGCGTTGGCATCCTCTGCTGCAGATGGCGGATATGATTATCTGTCCCATTAAAAGACCTCCGTACAATTGAGTTTCTCTCTGCAAGATTTACCTTCGGTCGTGAGAATTGATCAGCAAAACTTTGCTGGGGCATATTGTAGTTACTTGCATATCCTCCTCGTAATGAAGACACAATACTGAGGCTATCAGATGGCATTTTCCAAGTATTTGATAGATTGTTGGCTCTGTTAATAGCTCTGTGGAGCAATAGGTAAGGTGTCCTTTCTGGCTTCTCCCCAGCATAACTATGTCTCTTCCAGTGCTCATTTTTTTCACTAGGTTGATACTGCTGGGTTGGATTTTGAACATTAAAACCTGGATTAAATGGTTGCTTATTATAAGCTTGATTTCTCAAGCCATATTTATCTATTTCATTTACTGCATATCTTCCACGAGTTTTCCAAACAGGATCTATCTTGAGAACCTTGTCTTGCCTACCAAAAAGGTTTCTTTGGCTAGAAACTGAAGCCAAGGAAGAAACTGAGTGTTGGTATGTATCATTATCCCAGAGTGTCTTGCGACTGTTTACCCGCACTAATTCTGGGGCAAATGAGCTAGGAACAGAAGAACGGGCATACAGTGTCCTGAACTCTTCATCAAAGGATTCAACGAGCTGTCCTGTGATAACTTGAACCATACTGAGGTTGGTTTTTTCAAATGACCACATAAAGCTGAAAGAAGAACAAATGACCATTAGACACAGTTCTTTTGAGCTAAAGTATTATACTAGTCCTTCTTGATAAGAAAGCTTTCACACAAACCTTGGGTTTGTAAAAATACTTTCTAAATAAGTAAGTTGTGGCATGATTCATGTAATTTGGACTCAGAGAATTAAATCTAATACTAGTTAAAGTCAGCTGGAGATTTTCCACTGATTTCAGTGGGAGCAGGAATGAGTCTCTAACTACCCTTATAACTGCCCTTATAAAAAGTATTCTAAAAAAGTATTCACAAATGTAGAACAGTAAAGTACAAATACCTAATGGAACAAAATCACCTCTACAAAGACTATGACAGGACTAACTATGCCCTCTGCATTTATTCTTCAATCAGAGAATGTTACTCTGCGGTTATGTTGTGAAAAAAATACATTTGAAATAACATGCAGGACTGCTTCAGCAACCTTGAATGTACTTCATTCTAAACATTTTCAAAAAGATGCAGATCAGAATTTCAAAAAATTTACAGTTTCTACTATGCTCAGTGGATTGGATATGAAAATTTCTTTTAACTGAAATGATAATGCTTTGATGAAGAAAATTTTTCTCTTTTCTACTCTAAAAGACTGAACTCATGCTCCAAACTAAGTAGCTGCAACTATTTTCAGCCACAAAATGAGATAAAATAAATTAACATGTACATTAACGATGCTGCAACAAGAGTAATATCATGGTGTGTAAAGCACACAATTTGTAGATTACAAAAAAGAAAATATCTGTTTTGAAATCCTGTTTCCATGAAAAAAGTAAAACAATTAAACCAATTAATTAATTTTATTTGTATTTTTCTTCTAGATGTTAGAAAGTAAGTTTGTTTTGTTCACAAAAATAGCTTGCTGATTAAGCTTTTTCTGCTGTTTTTGTATTTTTCAGGAAGATTAAATCAAATTGTGCTAAGTTTTTTTTCTATTGATTCTCACAATTAAGAATAACATGTAGTATTTGAAAAAACCCCTAAACTTTAAATTGAGTTCAGTGACAGAGTTCAGAAAGACCTGTCTTTCCTGTTACACATCACTAGATTCTTTCACAAAGAAAGCTTAATTTCTACAGAAATTGATGATTCCAGCCCCTGTGGTGCAAGGTGTTCAAACAGTGTTGTTTTTCAAAATGGAATGAGAAAACCTACCACATTCTCACAGACCATAACACTGTGTGTAGATGTCAAAGCATGCAGGCTCTCCCTGCAGGCTCTTACCCTGATTAATTTATGAACTTGTCACTTACCTCACTACCATTTATACATGTCAGTCTGAATTTGGGGCTGGCTGAGTCTTGGAGGAAATAAAAAGTCAGATTTTCAAAAGCTCACAGTGCTGGAAATCTGTGAAAGGCAGTGACTGTGGATCTGGCACCCAGGCATTATGCTGGCAGAAATTAGCTCAGTAGTAGGGCAAAGGAGAAAAGTGTAGCATTAAAAGAAAGAAAATATTTAATAATGTGTGAGTTAAGACTGTCTCTGCTTTAACTTAGGTTTTTGCCAGCTTTGTAAGGCTGTAAGTTCTTCCAGCCTATGTTTTTTTCACACGTACACTGTAAATATATACTAGACTAAAGAAACTTAGCCAAACATGGAGAGAGACTTAACTTGGGCAGTTCTGAATTTGACCATCATATACTAGCGAGCCATAGAATCAATCTCTAATGTTAGCTTTAGAGGATTATTACATGGAGGAACTATCCAAGACAGCTTATGAGATAATTTTGACAGACTTTTCTGGAGTGACTGTTATACAAGAATAATTCAGACAATATCAGACAAATCAGGATTTTTCTCTTTTTGGCAACTCTCCAGCTGTAGCAAAACCTCTATCTTTTATTTCTTATTTGTGAAAAATGAACACAGGATCTCTTAGGCCAGTTAGGAGTAAGTATCTATGAAAACTGGTTAAATTACAGAAAAGATGATAAAATCTACCCATGCACTTTCCTGGAAGAATTTTCACAAATAGAAAAGCCCCCAAATTTGCTACAGCAGCAGTACTGAGATGACAGGTTTGCTACAGACACTTCAGTGATTGATCTTACCTGTAAGAACCATATATGACTTTCTTACAGTCAACAAGAATAAATTTTTGTTCCATTTTTCCATGGAATTTTGCTCCTGTTTTAGAATAGTAATCTTGTCCTTTCACTGTCCGCACCCTCATATTCTGAAAAAGACAATCAAAATACTTTACTTGGTCTACTATAGCCCATGTTTAGCATCAAGGGGGCTAAAATTCAGAGAAACAGTAGGAGAAAAGTTATATTATTGCATATTAGTAAGTTCTGAAGGGAAAGAAACACTAGGGGTGCAACACAGAGATGCACCCTAGGGATGCAACATAGCCAGTTACTGTTTTGTCTTCAAGACTTATGAGATTCCCTAGGCCACAGAAAATGAAATTCCACTTTTCCATAGCCACCACTTCAGAAAAGAGGTTCTGGCACAAGATGTCTTCAACAAGGGAAAGAGATTTTGTACTATAAAAAAATTTTTTCCATCATCTGATCCACATGTTTATAAGATTTCCAAGTATCTCAGCTAATCACAAAGAGCACTTAAAAGAGCCAGGATCACTTTTATTTTAATTGAACAAGGCTGCTTCATCTACAAATACATATACCCCACTCTGAGATGATCCACTGAATGATACCACTTGGTACCAGAATCCCTTGCACTTTTACCACCAGTAAGATTTTTGTATCAGCTTTGCACCATGGGATCAACCACATTTTTAAATTCAGAGACGCTAACAAAACATGTATAGGTAGTACAAACTCTATGCAGCAGTTAATTCTGAATTCTATTAAGCTTTATGTTTTATTCATGCAAACTCAGTAAATGGCACTTGGGAAATTTTCCATGCTGGATCTCAAAAATGTGGTCAATTTATATCCCAGACTACTGATGAAATTGATTCAGCTAAGTCAGCATCTCGTATTTTTTTCTCTTTACTGTCACTTGTTTTTTTAAGCTCACAGAAATAAAAAGAATGAAAGAAGTTGTTGCAATACCTTATGGACTGTACTAATAATAATTTTCAAAAGGTTCTCATGGGGATGTAGAAACAAAAGGGCATTTAACAGAAATTGTTACACAAAATGTGTTTACTCATAGGAAAACTAAAATTTTTATTCAATGTAGACCAACCTATATGCATCTACTTTATGTTACTGTGCAACATAAAATGTTTCACAAGACATAAAAGTAGCTTAGAATATAGCTGTGAATAATCACAATATTTACTGTAGTTTCTAGCCTTGGAATAGTTTTTCTAGCAACTGTAATTTCTGGTAATTTACAAGTATTCCAGTGGGAGTGAAATCCCTAACTAAGCATTGGCAGTAAAAAAGAAGAATCTATATGATGATTACGTACTCTGCACATATGGAAATGGTGGATGTAAGGCCTGTGAATAGAGAAGAATGCCTTGCTTCACAGGACTGCTACAAAGACAGGGTGCAGATCACGGCAGACGTGCTCTGCAAAGGTCAGGTAGAGGTGGAAGAGCTGTTCATGAAGCAAATGGAAAAGATTGTGTACATGGTAAATCCAGCAAAACCAGGAGGATAAAATAAATAGAAAAGGATGGGATGGGATGGGATGGGATGGGATGGGATGGGATGGGATGGGATAGGATAGGTTAGGATAGGATAGGATAGGATAGGATAGGATAGGATAGGATAGGATAGGATAGGATAGGATAGGATAGGACAGGACAGGACAGGACAGGACAGGACAGGACAGGACAGGACAGGACAGGACTATTTCAGATGGAAAGAGTATACAAGGATCATCTAGTCCAAATACCTGACAGATTCAGGACTGACTAAAAGTTAAAGGAAATTATTAAGACCATTGTCCAAATGTCTCTTAAACACTGACAGGCTTGGGGCATTGACCACTTCCCTAGGAAGCCTGTTCCAGTGTTTGACAACTCCCTCAGCAAAGAAATGAGTCCTGCTATCCAGTCTAAACCTCCTGTGGTGCAGCTTTGAAACATTCCCATGCATCCTGTCACTGGATACGAGGGGGAAGAGAACAGTATCTTCTTTACTTCCCATCCTCAGGAAGCTGTAGAGATGTTTAAATTTACAAATTCATTTAAAATTCCAATCTATAAAGTATGACTGAGTTTGCAATACAGTGACATAAGGCTTCATTATCTATGGGAGCACTTCTACATTTACTGAAAACGTATGAAGTTCTAGTAGATAGAGGTTATAATAGTTTTAAGGATAATGTCTACTACAATCTGGTGAACTTTATCTTTCCAAACAGAAAATTAAAAAAATTAGGAGAAAATATCCATGAAATGAAAGCACATTTCCAAATAACACATGCTTTCTAAATCAGCGCATATTTCAGTGTTGGTATCTTAAAACTTTTCTCAAATGAAAAATCAAACCATAGAAGCAAGAGTTACACTTAAAAGCTGCTAAGTTGGCAAAATACGGTTTAACTCAAACTATCCAAGTTCTTTAAATTTCATTCCTCATTAGGTGAGTTTTTACTCAGCATTTCTGTCAAGCTGTGTTTGAACACAAATTCAACTCAGTTAAAATGCACAAGACAGCATTTAAGAATCACTTTTGTTTCTGAGTTAAATACTAGCAAATGTGCTAAAAACATAAAACATAAAGTTGATCTCTTAATTAGATAAAATAAAATAAGTATTGTCTCAAAGTGCTGTAAAATTTTAAAAGGTAAAAATTTTAAAAGTGAAAATACAGGTGGATGCTTAGGTCTATTTTCAGAAACAGTGGCAAAAGAATTAATAACAACCCAATTTACATTACTGAATGCCAAGTTAACATAAATTTGCATCTCTAACTGCTGATCATTTTTGCAAACCTAAAATTCTGTCTTTAAGTTTTCTGCATTCCAATTAGAAGTTTTCTTATCGATGAAAGTCAATTTTCATGCTTTTCCAAAGAGATTTTGTTGAACTTTGAACTAGCCCACTGAAGAAGGTAATTTTTCCTCCAGTAGCTATTCAAGCTTTAACTAATTATATAAAAATATATATATTTATTTGAAAGATAAACACTATGATAATTCCTGAAAAAGAAGAAAAGAAAATAATGGAATTTACCCATTCTAAGGATAACCAAAATAGTAACTCCTTATTTTAAATAGAATTTTGTGCATTAGTAATGAAATTTGCATTTACTTTGATGACTGTTCTACCCAGTTCTATATGCCACATAATTATATGTGTATTTCAGATTTATATTTAATCATATTTATGTCATTATAATTTGAAAAAGGCAACTTGAGAGCAGCTTATACATTTTCAAGTAACCATAAGTAATGCTGGCCTAAAGAAATGCCAGTTGAACACATCAAGTCTTACTGAGATAAAGTCTGATCAGTATTGGACAGCGTATCACTTGAGAATCAATGCTGGAGGCACAACCAAGGCTAATAGCTTGCAAATTACCATAGTGTATACAGAAAAAGCTTTGCCTTAGGTACCCATATGTTGAAACTTTAAGTAGGCATATTTTAAAATGGAATAAAATAATTTACATTAAATTGCTGAGGGTTTTTTTTTTTTAAAAAATTATAGTCACTCTGTTCTCCTTTTTGTTTTCCTTTTACTCAATAACTTTCCTCCTGCAGCTTTTCCATTCTGACTCCTTGATGCTCCATTCTTTCCTTCCCTTGGTAGGTCACCCATTACCAGATGGGAACATGACGTGCCATAGATCATGCTCACCTTTCTCACATAACACTTGCTTTTCCTGCACAGTTCATCCAGCATTCTTCATCAGCTTCAAACCCTCTAATTAAGGTGCCAGAAATGCACACTTTTAATAATCATCCGAAATACAAGCCATACTTGAGGATATATAGTAACAATGCATTCCACTTGGGATTAGAAGCAGTGAATGTATACATACTGAATTACAAGTCCCATTTGGTATGAAATGCTGGGCTCCTGCTTGGTTTCATCCTCAGGCTATAGGACTCTCCTCCTAACAGCAGTGTGCCACTCATCACTGCATCATTGTGGGTAAAACTATCATTCAGTTATGAATGGAGGGTTCTGAAGCCAAACAGAGAAGCTTCTCTCTTGTCCAACAGGAGTTTATACGACACTCAGGAACATTTAAAACGTCCAGTGGCTGCAGTTTAAGGACAGCCATCAGGGTTATCTAGTTAAATGACACCCAACGATGAACAGGAAATAAGCTCTAACCTCTTTTTATGTACAGATGTACACTTTCATTCCAGAGAGAGCCAAATCACCATGATTTAAAATTCTGAAGTATAATTCACCACTACACATTTATTTTCATTAGTAAAACCACTCCAATATGATAGGTAAGTACAGTGAGTATATCAGCCTTAAACATTTCACTTCAGCATTTTACTTGTCAGATACTTGCTGTCAAGAATATGCACAAAGAAGAAAATTCATGTCTACCTAATATTTAGCCTAACAGTTTTAAAGGAAAAATAGTCACATTTCTCATATTGTTCCTCTTTACTAATATTACCTGAGCCTCTTTTCTCTAGTAAGATAAAATAGGTCATAGAATACCAGATTGGAAGGGACCTTGAGGATCATCCGATCCAACCTTTCTTGGCAAAAGCAGAGTCTGGTCAAGATGGCCCAGCATCTATCCACTTGAGTCTTAAAAGTGTCCAGTGTTGAGGAATTCACCACTACGCTGGGTAAATTATTTCAATGGCTGATTGTTCTCATTATGACAAAATTTCCTCTTGGAATCTCTCCAGGAGTAACTTGTTCCCAATATCCTTTGTCCTTTCCATGTGACTCCCTGTAAAACAGGGAGTCTCCATCCTCTTTGTAACCTCCCTTTCCATATTAGAACACACCGATAAGGTCTCTCCTTCTCTTCTCAAAGCTGAGAATTCAATTTTCTCAGCCCTTCCTCATATGGCAGCTTCGCAGTCCTTGGATCACCTTTGTGGCCCTTCTCTGGACCCTCTCCAGCCTGTCCACATCTTTTTTGTATAGTGGGGACCAAAACTGAACACATTAATTCCACTTGTGGCCTGACAAGTGCAGAGAAGAGGGGGGTAATGATTTCCTTATCTCTACTGGTGATGCCCTTGCTGACGCAGCCCAGCAACCCTGCTGGCTTTCCTTGCAAGAGCAGCACACTGCTCACTCACATTGAGCTTGCTATCTACAGAACCTCAGATCCCTTTCCACAGAGCTGCTCCCAGGCTGGCTATATTCCAGCCTGTGCTGCATTCCTGGATTATGCTTTCCCAGGTGCAAGACTTTATCCTTGTCTGTGCTGAACTTCATAGGAGTCTTGTTAGCCCACTCTTACAGCTAATCCAGGTCCTCCTGCAGAGTGGCTCTCCCTTCCAAACTGTCCTCTTATCCACTTAGTTTGGTATCACCAGCAAACTTTGTCAGGGTACACTTGATTGCATCGTCCAGATCACTTATGAGGATATTAAACAGCATTGGGCCCAGTATTGACCCTGGATGGCTGCACTTGTGACAGACTACCAGTTTAAAAAAGTAGCTATTGACCATACCTGTGCTGTACAAATGCTAAGTAATTTTCCAGTTGGCTTCTATTCTGACTTTGAATCTGACTGAATGACCACTCAAGACTTGACTGGAGTCTGGTCCTTATCACAGAATTTTGCTCACAGTTACAACATCATGCTGTGCATGGCTATCCTAATATCCAGATTTGCCTTAGATGTGAAGTACTGGAAAACTTGTGATGATTTTGGTAACACTGATGAGAAAAAGGCAGGCTGCAAGCAGGTCTCAAGAGCAGCTCCTACTATGCATTTAAACATGCATATCTGGGAGTAGACTTCATGGAAGGAAAGTAAAATCAATTCGTTAGTGGTTCCATTTTCGCTTCCCTGCAATTCCTTAAAAATACTGAGACGACTATCAAGTAATAAACAGCTCCTGCCAAATTGCTTTTAATATCCTCCTGTAGCAAAATGATTCTTCATTATTAACAGAGGAGTAAAAAAGAGGTTTCTCCAGAACATAGAACCTCCATCACATCTCACTTCATATCAAATAAAACACAAAGATCTGTGTCAGATCTTTGTCAGGAGCTTGGTTGATTTCTTGGGCATTAAATAACATTGTCTACAACATCGGTTTTTCATTTCTAATCCAAAATGCATTGAGCATTCTGGTGGCTCTGGGGATTGTGGTCTTGCTGCTGCACTCTGCAGTGCAGATCTGTTTCACAGTTTGCTGAAGCACCTGTCGGTAGCAGAAGAAAAATATAAAAAAATTTACCTATTAGTTGCTGAAAAATCACCTTAAAAAAAAAAAAAAAGTTTGAATCTGTAAGAACTGTTCATCTTTCTATGCAAAGGAACTGCTGACCGAACAAGTCAGACCACTGACAAAGTTAATCAAAAGAAGCTTAGGTAGAGATGAGAAAAAACCCAACAAAATAAACACATTAATTACTGAGGACAAATGTAGCACAGTCAGAAAACATAAAACTGTAAAAGAGAAATGGGAAAGTATAGGAAATGAATTATTTGAATTCCACTGATGGATGTGATGTCAAGATGAACATTAAGAAAAAACAACCCACATGAAAAGATACTACAGGAAAGACTAAACATAGTCCTAGTAACCCCCTGATTTCATAGTTTCCATTATGGAATTCACAAAATAACAAAAGAATATAAGGTCCATCCATTTTTCCAGTTATATGTTTCAATAAAGAGGGAAACATGCCCTGATTTGCAGTCAGACTACAGATGAGAAAAACTGCCTGCACAGACATTTAATGAAGATTTATGAATAAAATCCTCTTTTTTTTCCATAGGAAAGACTACTAAGTTGTAAATGTGAATTTAAAAATACAGTTACATTCATTGTTTTGTTTTGTGTCTTGCTTTACTGCTGATTCAAAGAGAGAGAAAAAGAGACAGAGGTGTTGAATCTGAAAAGCTTTTACAGAAAACTCATCATGAGTGTATGACCTAAGAAGCATCAGCCATACTCCAACAGGACTGAACCAAATCATGCCAGAGAATAACAAGACCAGTGCTGCTGGTGCTAAATCTTTAGCAAAAGAAACAGACCCACACAACTCTGTTCTCTTCTTTCTTTCACTGAACTGAAGGGCAAGGCCAGAAGCCAAGAGTACAAAAAAGTAGATGTTTATTTTTTTCTGAACCTTGAGTGATGGGAAAAAGGGAAAGGGAGAAAACATCTTCAAAATACTGGCTGTTCTTCCAGTCACCTGCATTTCCTTTTTATTCTCTAAAAAGGCACAGGAGTTACTGCAGTAGTAGTAAACTGCTATTCTCAGAGCAGCAGTCACTGGGAGTAGCCCTTGGATGAGAAGACCATTAATTTGAACAGCTTTTATTACAAGGCAAACTTGAAACTCAGCACACAGCAGGATTACTGCTTAGCTCTTTGGCATATATTTTTCATTTTCTGATGAAACTCAAAGTATTCTAAGTTAACCTTGCAAAGTGAATACATATTTTATTTTTCCCACCAAAACCAGAAACATATAAAACACAATGTCACTGAAGAGGCCAAGTCCAAACCTCTCCAATCCACACTAATCCATACAAAATGCACTCTAATCCATGTATATTAGTTCTTTCAACCACAGTATAAATACTTATAGGTCTATAAACTGCATTAAAAAGACAACCTTGAATCCACTCAAAAGAAGGTAAGCTTTTGAAACAGCTGTACATACACATTGCATGGAATTAATTTGAAAATGCACATAGCATTTTTGAGACATCACTTGAAATGCATGGTCCTAATTTCTTTTATTTTGGAAGCCATATATAGACATAGACCATTTTTTGTAATCTCCATGGCATAATTAACCCAAGTAATCAGCAAATGGTGGTATCTCAAGTTCCAGAGTATGGAAATATTGCCAAATTCTGACTTCATCAAGGCAATCGTTACCAGTGTTTATAGAACTACACCATGGTTTTGGTGTTTTTTTCCATATGTTCCCACAGCTCTGTATATTAGGCCACCAGAGAGTAATCCCACACACACTCACTCATACACAAGAAACAGGCACGGAAAGTGGAGTGGGAATATTTCTAAGGACTTAAGTCAACATTCCAGCATAAAAATGGGTGTAAAATAGAGTTTGCCCCAAACGTCTACCAAAAAATCCTCTTTATCCTCACAAATACACCACATCTCTACCTGATTATTGGACTGGGTTCTTAAAATAAGTGCTGCCAAGAAGAGCTTTTATAATATTTTTGTTTGTCATGAACATAGCTTAACTAGTTACAGAGGCAAGGAATTTCACTAGAACTATGAGCCAAGGCAGTGCTCAGAACTTTGCAAAGAGACTCTGACAACATCCTTGGACCTTCTTCAGTACTATCAACAGTAGAGTAGATCTAGAAGTATTTATGAAGCATTTACATCAGTTCAGTGCAGTTTGTGGTTTATATTCTAATCCCTGATAAACACTAGAGCAGCACAGGACATCTTGTGAAAATGCAAATGGTGGTCATCCTGTTATCTCTCTTACATGATAAAATTACATATTTAATGTCTAAAAGTAGTACTTTCTAGGACATGAAGCACACACATGATAATATGGATTTCCAGGAAAACACTAATAAAATAGAATCTTGTGCCTCTTAAAGTATTTTAATGCATAACCTTAAAGAAGAAGATCATAAAATGAAGTACACAACTTTTTAATTTATCTAAGTTTCATGACTTTATTTGCAGGCAACTGTAAGAGAAAGGGGGACAAAAAAAGCTTAGTTTTTCAAACATGCAGTATTCGTAAATATAGAATAATGGAAAAGTATTTTATAAATAATACATGAAAATTTTGTCATTCCATCAAATACTCATTTTGACACTTGAAAAAGATGTTTAAAAAAAAAAAAAGTAGAGAAAGTTCTGCTGAGAGCTTACCTATTTACACCTGACTGTTAATTTGAAAAATCAGTATTTGATAATCAGTTTTTCAATAATCATCACTTTCCAGAGGGCTGTGGAGTAAGTAGTGAATGTTCATGCAAAGGAAGACAGGATGCCTTACCCTGAGCCTCTGAACTTGACAGCCTTGTTTCTCTGTCATCTTCAGAAAGTGACTGAAGTTTGACTCATCAAGCAGGATATACACTGCGATCCCTCTAGTAGATGCCTCCACGATTTCTCTAAAAATATCCACATCTGTAAACATATCCATAACAATGGCAATGACCTGAATCAAACAGAAAAGACACAAATTATTGTATTGTATAAACTCATATACAGAACTCTTCACTGAAGTCTGCACTGAGCAGCTAATACATTAATATTTTTTATGCATTAAAAAGTTCTATTTTCCATGTCATTCCACTTAAACTGGAAGGCTTTTGAAGACCACTCTATCTTCTTTTTGAAAAATCAAGTGAATGCTTGTGTGACATTTGTCACAAGTACCAAAGTCTGGCAAAATACTGTGTTGTGGGTTGTCTTGGTTTTGTATGGAATTGAGTTAATTTTGTTCCTAGTAGATGGTACTGTGTTGTGGTTTGGATTAATGTAAGAATAATGTTAATAACAAACTGATGTGGTTGTTGCTAAGTGGTGGTTATTCCAAGTGAAGGACTTTTCAGTCCATGCTCTACTGGCAAGCAGGTGCACAAGAAGCCAGGAGGGAGCACAATTGAGAAAGCTGATCCAAACTGGCCAAAGGGATATTCCATACTGCAGAATGTCATGGTCAGTGTATAAACTGAGGGGAGTTGGCTGGGAGGGACCCATTGCAGCTCAGGGACTCTCTGGGCATTGGTCAGTGAGTAGTGAACAATTGTAATGTGCATCACTTGTTTTCCTGGGTTTTACTTCTCTCTTTATCTCCTTTTACTTACCATTATTGTTATAATTATCAATGGTATCTGTATATTATTATTATATTTTACTTTGCTTCAATTATTAAACTGTTCTTATCTCAACACACAAGGGCTTACTTCTGTCCAATTCTCTCCTCCATCCCACTGAGGGGGTAACTGAGCAAGTGGCTGTGAGGAACTTAGTTGCTGGCTGGGGTTAAACCATGACATGGGCATGTGTAGTGATTGGTTTTGTGAGGAAAAAAAATCCGCTAGAAGAGAAAGGGAGGGAAAACAGCAATACAAATACAGTGGAAGAAACCATCAAAATAGAACCGCAGTATGCATAAAAGAAATTCAAATAAAGCTTTTGTACAAGGGGCTTGTGAATCTTTCATCATTTTCTCTAAAGCTAATGGCTCAAGAGCTTGAACTAGCCAATAAGCAGACACTGAAGAGGTGGAGACACTCTTACTGGGACAAAACTTCCTCAGCTCATGAGAGCTTGAGTCAAGGAGATCAGAATGCTGAACACCAGCTACCAACACCCTTCAATCCACAGGGATGAAGCAAGTATGTCTGATTTGGAAAAGCAATGTTCCTTTAATGGTATTTTGGAGATATATACAGAAATGTTGTACTATTGACATATTCGTAATTTGGGAAGAACTGCTATGGAAACATGAAAGGAAATAAGAGGATGAACCGGTGTCTGTGTAACTTTCAAAGACAGCATTTTTATCCTCTAGAGTCTTCATGAAAACTTCCAGTGACATGTTTCAGGTGCAAATTCAAACCAAATTAAACTTTTCACAGATATCAGAGCATTTTCACTAATCTTTAGACTACCTGTACATCAATTTTAAAGGTGTAATTGTTAAGTTGCAAGTACTCATCTTATTCCGGAACTGAAACACTTATCTCATTCACAAAATTTGGTAAATGCTGCTGCACACACTCAGGTAAAAGTTATGTCTCCAGTCATTTGTATGAATTACCTTTTTTGAACCCCACCTGCTTAGAACTGAAAGTTTCACTTATGTATTTAAATCACTAGAAATATAAATGAGGGATTAATTACACAAAATAAAAGTAAAATAACAATGAAAACTATTAGAAAAGGTAAAAAGCTCCTGAAGTAGTAAAAAGAACTTGGCCTCTTCATTATGTGTCACCTGGCAATAAACACAGTCTTTACAAATCCACCAGTCAAGAGAGGAACTGAATAGCATCAAAAAATTAAATTCTTTCCAAAATCTCAGTGCCAATGCACTACCTCATTTTCTTTATTGACTTTTTGAAAGTAAAACCTTAATGTGGTCTTTGTTAGTACTGAATATATTTCTTTATCTAAAGACTGAAAACACAAACGCTTATCTTGACTCCAAGGATCTCATCACTTTCAGACTGTACCTTCTGCTTGGTCTTGTTTCTGCAATACACAATGCTAACTGAACATGGCAACCCTATTTATTCATCTGTCTTCTTTCCCTTGCATCTGAGAAAGTGAAAACTGCCAAGACAGATCAAATATGGTAGATGAAAAGACCAAAAAAGAATCTATTTTCAAATAATCTGTTTCATTACCTGTGTCCCCTAATTTCTTCCTAGTCTTTCCTTTTCTTCAGATCTTCAAGAAATGGGTGCTCATTGCATTTTAAGATAGATTTAATTGTAAGAGAAAAATCCTGAATGGATTCATTAGTATACACTGATATGAACACATGAAATATTCAAAACCCACAGTACAGCTCTCAAAAATCATCCTAACACTTTCCTATGGCAGGTATCTAAGATATTCATGTTTGCAGCATTTTGTGGTTGCAAAGACTGCTAAACTGGAAGGATGCAGAAAAGAAACTCCACAAAAATGAGTAGTAAAAACTAAAAACCAACATTGACTAGAATGGCCGTACCTACCTTAATGAAGAGGAAGGTAGAGAAATAAACCCGTAAGTAAGCAGGCCAGTAAGCTGGTGACATAAGAAGGAAGTATGTGCACTATTGTGCAGATATTTCACTTGGGAATGAACAGGGGACCCTCTTTGTCTTCACTAGCAAAATTGCTCTTAAACCATTTAGCTTATTAAATCTGCAGTAATTCTGCAAAGCATCAAGTACTCTTGCAAGAAAACGTAGGTTTCACTTTCAGAGTTGGAATACGGATTATGTTTTGAAACCTGAAGCTTGTGCTGTCTGAAAAGTCCTTACTAGAATTTAAATACATACATGCAAAGCCACAGTCATGACCTGACAACCAGCTGGACATCCAATTGTGCATTCCCTACAAACCAGAGATGGCTCTTGTTGAAGATCCTCATTAGGCTGCCCATTTACTCTTAGCAACACTCAACTGATCTATTCAATACAAACACAATTAGGCTCAGTTGCTGGAGTGCCAAATTTGAACAATGCATATGATATACATATGATACATACAGTATGTAAAAAGACATTAACAGTAATGAGGTAATTTCTGAATACTGATTTCCATAAACCAAACTAGATGTTTGACCATAAACTACAGATTTTGACTCAGAAAGAGCAGATTCCATAAATGTAATGGAATATTCTGGCCTTTAAATGTATTAAACTTGTTTTTTTTTTCCTTTTTATAGGGGTATATGTACATTTCCCCAATTTTCCTACTTTGCAGCAGAAGGGAGCATTGCACTTGGGAAAAGACAAAGCAAATATGGTATTCAGATTCCCAAGTTTTGATTAATTAAGCAGACCAAGATTAGGAAATTACTTCAATGAGGTATTTTATAATGTGTACCTACCTTTAATTAAAGCTGCAACAACAGCTGCAGGATTAGTTACTTGCTGCATCACTTTGGAAGAAAAGATTTCACTACTGTGTTTTTACATTTGTTTTTGCAATTACAGAGCTAATTTCCACCCTGGTACTTACAAAAAGAACATAACAGTGAATTCCAGCAAGGAAGTAAAACTGATAGAATTCAAATAATAGAAAATAAATCAGAAAATTGCCTATTCAAAAAATTCTGTTTCTTTTGGGCATAACAATACTATCCTGAGTCAAGAAAACCTCCTCAAGGCAGAAAGCTCTAATGTCATACAGGAGGTTTCCTTACAAACTGTCTTTTTTTTTCCAAAGCATATTTGTTTTCTACAATGCAAAGGTCTTTTTAAAAGAAACACTCACAGGTCTCAGGCAAATATAATGGTCATCCAACCATTCCACAAAAACTAGATGGGTACAATAGTTTTTTGATGAAAGCACCAGAATTCTGGGAGAACTTTCCAAACTTTGGCAAACTGATTATCACCCTGACCAAATATGACCTTCATTTGGGAATACTTAAGCATTTTACACTTTGAGGGAGGAGAAAAGAGTTGGTAGAGCAGACACTTGCATAATGTCACATAACACTGAAATTACGCACAGCAAGAGGGAACTACCACACCCGGGTGGGTATTAGATAGAAGAGCACATTTCAATGATCAACTGAAAGCAAAGACCATAAAACAGTTTTTATGCTAGTTCTCTTCACCCAAAATTAAATTTAAATAATCTTTGATTGTCACTCTAAGTATTTTTATCTTATCTACCAATTGTTGTATTTTTTTTATGTGGTCAATGTTTTAAAGATTAAAATTTGGTTTCAATGACATCCTTACAGAGGAATATCTGCTGAAGTCAGTAGGCACAAAATTACTCCTAATAAAGCTGACAGTATGTTCAGCTTAACTCATGGCAGTAGTAGAGTGATATGCTATTATTCTCCCTACTGTCTTGACACTAACACTATGGTTTGCAACAGAAAAGTAAAGCTACACACACTACTTCAGCATTTAAAAAACATGTAAGTACAGACAGGAAAGTATAATTTTGTTAAACAGCACTATTTTTATGCAAATATTCTAAACTATATTTTTCAATAAGCTGATTTATTTAATTTGCACATTAGTGAGGAAAGTACCATTTAAAGATCATTATCTCTAAACTATTATCACTTCAATAGAGAGTTATTTTCATTCTTTCAAAGTTCTTAATAATCTTGAAGTTTGGTAAATGACTGACTCCTACACAAAGTACCAGTGACAAGGTTCATGAGAGACACGTACACATTTGTTTTGAAGGTTAAAAAAAACAGCTATAGCTCAAATACCCTGCGCATTCTTGCTAAACAGGAGAGTAAGTACATGGTAACATGGCAATACAGTGGATATTTTGACACTGTAAATGGAGGCCGATGCCCAGTCCTGTCACATCCATTGCGTTATAGAGTAAGTTATTGCTAGTTTGGGCCCATTCATGTGCACTGTTTTTGCTTTGATGGTTCTCACCTTCAGAAACTAATTCTATTCAGAGTTAGTTCTTATCTAGAAAGAAGTTGCCAATCCCAACCATTACCCTTATCACTAAACATCTCCTGTGCACATCCAGGGGAGGGCCACCAACAGGGCACTTGCTGTGTGCTGAGTACATGAAGGAGCTGGGTTGTTCAGTCTGGAGCAAAAGTGGATTCAGGGAATCTTACAGTAGTTCCCAGTACTTTACAGGGAAGTTCTTGAGGAGACAAAGTCAGGTTCTTCACAGTGGTGCCAGGACAAAAGACAACGGTCAAGCTGAAACAAGAACAGTTCTGACTGGATATAGGGAAACCACTTTATTCCCACACGGACAGCCCAGCAGCAGAGCAGGATGCCCAGAGCAGTCCATTTTCCATTGTTGGAGGTTTCCAAAACCCAGCTGGATAAAGCCTTGAACAACCTGTTCAGATACTAGCGCTAGCCATGCTTTAAGCATCAGGCTGGGCTGGGGACTTATATCTGACCAAGGCTGCAACTCAATGATTCAGAGATCTTCACTCCCATCACTGTCAAAATGAAACAAAATTTTGCCATGTTTGGTAATAACTATAAACTTTGCTGTGAGGCTTCAAGAAAACACACAGGGACTATAAATAGAGAACGCTGACAAACAGAGGAGTTTTCCTGCTTTACTTCTCCAATTTTAATAAGAAAAAAATAAGTGGATTTTAATCTTCATATGAGTTTTAGGACATCAAAATCAACCTTTGAATGGGTGTGTACTGAAAACCAGGCATAAATGTTATTAAAGGTCTTTATTGCTAGTGCTCAGTAAGTCTGTTTTGTGAACTCCCAACAGTTTCATTATCTCAGCCTTACCACCTCTTTCACTAATATGATTCATGATTCTCTAGGTTATATATTGCGGTTTGTGTCATTTAACTACTCCTTTGCCATAAACAGAAAAAATACAGCAATCCTCTACTAAAAGTGCTTTCTTGGGGCACATTTTACTAGAGACACCTACCAATACCAATAACCTAGTAAGGAATAATGCTGAAGACCTACCCTACACTGGAAGAGTGTTGATTTCTTGTAACCTACATGAAGCTTACTTTGGCATAATATGACAAGAATCCATATTGCTGTGCAGTGCTTTGAATGTCACCACCCTTTCTCACCCCAAGAACAAAGAAGCACGTCTCTGACAGAAATATTACTTCTATTTTCATTGACCTTTTCTCTGGTACTCCAGTCCCCTTTTTGCAGATCTCTGTTTTGAGGAGAATCTCCTTGTGGCACAGGCTCAGTGCTGTCTGAGCCTGGCCTTTCTCACGGAGCTGGCAATTGCAACAGTGCAGAAAGGAAGAGACAGTGCTGTGTACCGTGCTGTTAGGAACAGGAGGCAGGCAACAAATTGACTGGATGAGTTTCTGGCATAAGAGACAAATTTTGTGATCAGTGCAGACAACCTTCCCTCTAGTAAAGCTACATAATATGTCCCACAAATGATTGTGGGTTTTTTCAATTATATTATGTTGGTTTTTATGGTTGAGGGTTTATATCCACTTTATGCTTGCTGCAATTCATATTAGCAGCTCCCTAATAAATCATCTGTTATCCTTACTTTCTGGCACTGTTGCTCACACCAGAGCGCTTCTAAGCTGAAAGTTCATTAATTTGGTATTAATTTTCAAAATTGAAGACAGCCCTGAAATACTTTGCACAACACATTTTTTCATTGCAATATGTACTTTGAAACCATTGTGAGTTGCACTTGAGTCTCTTGGGTCACCTTTTTGCTGGATGAATCGCTGAGGTCTCACAAAGCAGTAACAGATGAGAGGTCTTGCAATACAGTGCCAAAGAGCAGTATAATGCAGAGAGCCCTGCTCTGGAAATACAGCCTAATACAATAATACAAATAGAAATCAACCATCTCAGTATTATTGATTCTCCTGCAATTTCCATGGCAATATAATGGAACAAATACTGAGATGATTTATACCTATGCAACATTCATTAAATTAATGTCACTACTTGTTGCGTTGTCACTACTTGTATTATCATCATAATTGACCCCCTGAGATCTTATTTAGTATATTTAATTTAGCTGTACAGACACAGAGCGATAGACAATAACTATGCAGGGTACTTTGAAATGTTCTTCCATTATTGCATTCTTTAAAAGCAATTTAATTAACTACAGGGTGAAGTCTGGCACTTCATTATTACAGGCAGCTACACCACCTCAGAATCAGCTCTCCTAACCCTCACTATCCAGTTTTCCTCCTCCTGCTGCAAAACATTTCTGCCATTTATTCTGAGGACAGAAAAGCAGAGACTCTCAGAACTGAGTACACCTTCTGTGGTGATCACCAAGCCTCATTTTATCATGCCACATACCCCCTACAAAACCTAAGAATTTTAAAGTCAAAACTAAGTTCATATGGGATAAAAATTAATTTCAACATGTACATTAGCAGTCTTCAATAACTTCAACAGCTTCTCTCTGTAACAGCACAAGTTCAACATCATCAAAAATTCATACGAAAAAGTTCAGTGTTCAGAAAATACAAACTAAACTCTACATATCTCCTGCAATACAACAAGGAAAACCAATGCAAACTATCAGAAAATCATGAGGGCAGGTAATCACATAAGGAAACTATACAAATAGTTTTAACTGTGTTTACCTGTGTAGTCCACGTGGTAAAGCCTTACCTGTTCTGTCCAAGAAACACACACAAAAGATGTGTGTTAGGGGAACTTTCTAGCTGTTAGTAACAGGGTGAAATGTTCAGATTCTGTCAGCAAAGAATAATATGACAGTAAAAACAGAAACTCTGAGGAAGGATGCAATTTTACTTTGAAAAATACTGGGAAGATAAATTTTTTACAATGAACAATCTTCTTAAACTACACGAGAATTCTGTCTTTTGCTCAATTTGGCAACTTTTGTATAGCTTAATATGTCTGAAAAAAGCAGATCAGAAGAGCAGCATTACCTCTTCGACAGGTGAAATTAAAACCAACACAAAAGTTCTCAGAAACATAAATAAGACTGTTTCCTCTGAAAAGTGAATGTACAGTAGCCTTCTGCATTACCTTTCAGAAAGCTATTGCAGGCCAAGCTAGCAAGTCACACATACACCATCTTAAAGTGACGCTGTGTTACTTCTTCAAATCCATGAAACTGGGAATTTCATCTTGCAAAACTTATGGGAGTGAGCTACTTTAACTCTATAAATGTGATCTTTATCTATGGATTTGGTAGTTATTCTGGCTGAAGGATTATTCACAACTTATCTTGAGCTGACCAAATTACAAGAGACACCACCTCACTCCGGCCAGCAGCAGAGGCGGTAATTCCTCTGAAGCTTTACTTCTTCACATGCAGAATTGAGTGTCAGCAAGTCACAGCAATGAGAAGATGGAAGGGGATATTCCAGGAATTCTTCATAGGGACTTTCCAAAAAAGCCTTTATAAACCTAATCCTTGGAAAAAATGATCTGCAAAGAGACAGCTGCTGCCCAGCACTGGCACACCACAGAAAAGAAAATATTTACCTAAATCTGCAAAGAACTGTCATGCATGATTAAAACAACAAGTGTTCACAATGCTTGATTTTAACGCTTTCCTTCCTGCTTGCCATGCTCCTATCAATAACTAAAATGCTTTTGGTATTTAACAGGCAAGCTGTGTTCTGTCACTGAGAACAGAAGCAGGCAGAGGTCCTACAGAGAAGCACACAAGGCAGCACTGAAAATCCTTGGCAAGATAGAGGGAATGCATTAGGGACCTTACTCTGCCCTTTCTTCTCTTGCCATTGATATTTTTGCTGCATTCCCAGTGCCATGTGGGCTGCAGCTGTTTGGGTAGCAAGGTTCTAATATTTGTATTTAGCTCTTCAGAATGTTCATATTCAGTTGTTATGTTGAGAAGCTGCCAAGCTTTTCCTGAGGAAAGCAAACAGAAAGGAAATGCCAGGATTTATGATGGCCTACAACTCTGCTATACCACAATGGAAATTCATGACAAAAATAAAAGGTACTTCTCTAGCCTCTGGCTTTCTCTATGATGAATTTCAAAGACTTGCTGCTTCAAAAGTGTTTCTTTTATTTAAAAGAGTATTAACAGCTTTAATATGTAAGTTCTCATGGGATCCCTTAATACTTAGGGAATGTTTAGGTTACTTGAATTAATATCAGAACGTTATAGTTTTTATTTTAAATTTGTTTGTAAGTAGAAGTACTTATTTATTCATGTGTGCAGTATTTAGTGACTGCACAAAAACAAACAATGCACAAGAGTGTGATAAGCCTTAATTATTTTATTTAAAAGTGCCAATAGTTTGAGTTGACCACTGCACGATTAAGAACACTTTCAATACTTGAAATTACGAATGGCTGCCATAAATTTTCATACACACCTGAGAACATGGGAAAGGGACACTTCAAATGCAGGGGGATGGGTGGAATGCAAAGACACAAAAACATTTTTAAAAATGTACTAAAATCATCCTTTCAAATTGCTCCTGCTTAAAAAATGCTCCTCATGCCATGGTAAACTAGATTGTTTACAATACTTGTTACAATAGACTGGTTTCTATCATTACGCTCAAGAAATATTAAAATATTTACTGCTTATCAAAGAGGCAAAGTAAATGTCTGAGATTTCAGCTAATCTAGAGAATCTAGAGAATAGTTTGGAGGTTTGCCACTTTTAACAACACATTTTGGTGGAGTTTCTTAGATTGGGAATGGACTGATCTGAGCCAGCCTGCCTTCCCACTGCTCCCCTTGGTTTCCTCAAGAATCCTGTATAAACACATTTTCAACACTAAACCCTGCTTCTTGAGAGTTTATATATTGAAAAACGCTAGGCAATGTATAAAAACCCACAATATGAACAAACCTTTACAGGCTGTATATAACAAAAGCATTTCTTGAACTACAGAACTTTGTTGGCATTTATTAATTAGATACTTGGAAGCAATGAAAGATTCTCTTTGTCAGAGGCAGGTTTATAGGAAAAAGAGATGATTCAGACAGACTTTTCTACACCAGGAAGGATAATTTTGCTTTTAAGTTTGCTTATGCAAGTGCTGTGTATTGTTTGTCATCTTTGAGACCTTAATAGTAAACTTGTTTCTGAAACTAAATGAAATGGAAAGAGCTGAATATCTACTATTCATATTTTATAAATAAGCTACATATTTAAAATATCCTGCATGGGTTTCAGTGCTTCTGCTAGTATACATATACATATATATACATATATATTTCAGATAAAAAATAATCCAGCATAACTACATGGTTCAATTGTATAATACTGCCTGAAATTCGTTGCTCTTACTTATAAGAATAAGTAGGTACTACAGGTACAATCAGCACAAAAGAAGTGAATAAAAAAAGAAAGGGAGGTACTTAACACAGGGATGGAAACAGTGCTGACTGACTCCATATTAGATGCTGGAAAAGAATGGAGTTAGATGAAAATAAATGTCTCAAAAGCAGGAACACTTTTTTTTTAACATTTCTATGCACATGAAAATTTTGGTGGATCCAAGTCAGCAGATAAACCTGATATGTTTCAGAGTGGCTTATGATTCAGAAGGACAGATTTTGGAATGTCTATAAGCAGTATGTTAAGCACAGTCCACATGGATGGCCTATCAACATTTTTAGCATGTGGAAAAATAAAAGTATACACTTGTGGAAGACTTCTGAACCATGCACTGTTAACTCCATGAGTCTTTTGCCAGGGTGACCTTGTATCAAGTAAATGCAACTTCATGTGAAGGCTAATATTTCCTAACATGAAAGACAATGCATCCAAGAGGAAACTAATCTATTTTCATAGGCACTACTCTAAAAACAAAGAGTTAAATCACCAGATTTCAAACCAGTGAAAGCCTACAGACCAATGAGCATGACCTCATTATATACTTGACTTAATGACCTCAATACTGAGAAACAAGTAGTAATTATATCATTAGTTGTTGAAGGTTAGTCCTCTATAGACACTCAAAACTTCTTCCAAAAGGTAGACTGCATAATCAAAAAGAAAACTGCTAATGAAAGTGTTTCAGAGATAAATGCAGAAGAAAAAGAGGAATAAAAAATTGGGAATCCTCACAGAAGACACTATTATATGCCCATAGAACCCCAACTGAGACTAGAACTAATTCTTGTTAAAAACCTCCTCTAGTTCATGGTCTAGAGAAGGTAATACCAAAGTGAAGAAAGGATCCTCAACAGAGGCTCCAGCTAGTCTTTGGAAAGTAGTGGCATAATTTCTTTGTCTTTAGGTCAAGAAGGTTAAGAAGGAACATTACAATCTACTGCAATACAGTAATATTTGTTGCAGCTGCAATTAGCATACTTGGATAGTTTACATGCAAGACAGCAAAATAATTTTGCTGTTGGTCATTTTTAATTAAACTTTTGAGTATCAGGGAAATAATGCTTATTGCCACAATTAAAAAAACAGCTTGATGACCAAGTCAGTTGCTTAGCCTGATTTCTGGAAGGAAAACCAACACAAGAGTCAATTAATACAGAAATGAAGGGTAATCACATATTTAGGGAAGGGTAAGTGGGAAAATACCTTTTCAAATATTGCTTATTTCATATTTTCAAAATATAGCTTTTGTATTCAGCTTCATACATGTGATTGAGAGTCTATAATAGACACATGAGGTATACACACTTAAGGACTGGTTAGTGGCCAGAGATTTAAAGCAGTTGTCCAATGAAAACATTTAGATTGCACGTATTTCTAGCAGCTCGTAAGGCTCAATGATATTAAAGATTTTCATACTGCTATCACAAACCTGCAAGCAAACCCACTATGTTATGGCAATCTATTTCTGTTACCCCCTTCACTTGCTTCTCTGACTGCCTTTGCCTTACTTCCCTCTTCCCCCTCCTTCCTCTCTACCCCTTCATTCCCTTAATTCCTTCTTTGTCCCTTCCTGTCCCTTCTTACCTCTTTCAAGGGAGGAACTCCAAACTCATTTAAATTTGGGACTGAAAAAACCCTGGTATTCGATACTGAATGTCGGCTTAAAATGGGTTCCAATGCATTTTATACAAGCTTAAAAATACTCCAGTTTTTATTGCATATTTTATGATTATACCCTTATGATATTCACAATAAAGTGTTTGCTTCCTGCTACAACTACTATTCACTTAAATGTCACTGATTTCAAACTCTATAGATGTACCTAAATATGTTTAAGAAGGTCAACTCAAGCAGTAATATGGTTAGGGTAAACCAGAAAAATACAGAATGCAGGCTGTTTAAAATTACTGGTCACAGGTCAGTGATGGGTCAGTATAAATGAAAGCCAGCAATCCTCTGGTATAAATAAGAGAGGATGAATAATAAAAGGTTTAGCTCTGCCAGATTCTCTGTTCACCTTTAAAATTTTTCCAGTTTAGCGACATGATGTAGTAAAATGCACTTAAAAGTAAAAATACCATCCCTGGACAATACCTGTAGTAACATTTATGTGTTGCAAAAAAAGCAACAGCAATGATGTCAGATCAGTATTCTGAAACATAATGTGTGTCTGCATAAGTCCATATGGCACATAGTTACATATGAATGCCGGAAATCAACCCAATCAGATGATTTAAACTATTTACTTTTTTAAACATGCTGCCAATTGAGCAGGAACCTTCCCTGACACTCAGGAGAAGCAGATTACACCACCTGCTCATAGAGCAGCCACAGCTACTTGTGCAACATATTGCTAATGACTGCGTGCTGGCAGACTGCATTTCAATTTCACCTATTTTAAAGACAGGTTTTGAAACTAATTAATTAATTGTTGTCTGCAAATCATGTTTAGATCCTCAGGTGAAATCCATTACCCTGGCATACTAGATTATTTATTACAGATTAAATGAAAAAGGAAAGAATAATTGCAGACTAGTCTGAAAGCATCGGTAGAATGTCCTAAAGATAAAAAAAGATTAATCTTGTTAATAAGTAATTATGTGCAGCTTTTCAGGAAGAAAACAGATTCAAATTTTTATGCACATTAACATATGGAGTAAGATGTCTGAAATAGTAGGGAAGCAATTATAAAAACCCTGCTCAAACCTCCTGTGAAGCAAACTGAAATGAAGAAGATAAGTAATGCTGCAATTCTTGTAGCCCCAGTGGAGTGAATAGTGAATTGGAACTAAACAAGGTGCTAAACAAAATTTAATTCCTGAATCAAATGCAGCACCTAAAAAATAAAACAAGAAAATAATTACAAGCAAAATTATTACTAAAGACTTACAATTTGAGTACCAGTGCTATGTTTTAAAATACTGTATTTATGAAAATTATTTCAATTTTTAAACCCTCTAAAAGCTTTTAAAGTGAAACCTGACAATTCTTGTTTGAGTGTGAATCTTCCATAGATAGTGAGGCATTTCAGGGAATTGCCAGTCAAGGGATAAGAAAGAGAATTCAAAGACAGAAGTTAAAAAAATTTAAAGAAACATCTCTTTCTTATTCATTTCTGCCAGGTTTTTGTGCAACTAATCTTTTGCCTCTATGTGATTTGACTTTTGAATAACCATCCTTGTCAAAGAACAAGCCATACAGTTTAAGAATTATCTTGGTGACACTATTATTTTGTAAATGCAGTTACCATCAACTTTCACTAATCTGCATACAGCTCTTCCACAAGACCACAGAGGTATTAATTCATCACTTGCAATGAGATACTGCAATTATGCAAAATCAGAGGAAAGATTACTTGATCTTTGTGACAAAGTTTGATCAGGTATTTATAATACTCCATCTTTGCCATCTGCTACTCTTTCCATTTAACACTTTATTTTTAATGGTTAAAAGTTTATTTAGTGTATTCATAATGTTTTCTTAAATTAGAGCCCTAGACCACTTCCAGGGCACAACTGGGGAGAAGCAGACACACAGCCATGCTGCACGACTTCCTTCCATGATCCAGACTCCATCTGCCTCAGCCACAGACAGGCACCCTCACCCTGTGCTCATGGTCTGCTCCTCTCATTTTTCTCATTCTCACAAGGGTAGGATGCATAATGAAGCACTCATTCAAGAGTCATTAAAATGAACAGTTATCACTGTGCAAGTAACTGAAGCCTTTATACTCAAGCGAGCTAGTGACGAACATGGCAAGTTAACAGGGTTTTTTTTAAAGGGTAGAAGAGAAACGTTATCACAAGTCTTCCACTGTACAGCTCCACATATGTGAGAGCACTCCCCTTTCTACAAAATATTCCTCCTGATGTGCATTGCATGGCAGTTCACACACACACGCACACACACCCCTGACCTCCATTTCGGTAATGATAATCAGAGACCTAATCAGAAAACACGCTGATCATCTGCAAGAAATGCAAAGCTCCTGCCAGAGCAAGGAAGTATCCTCCAAAACATCACAGCAGATACCTGGATTTAAGAATGGAGGAAGAAGAAAATCAGTCTCAGGGGCACCTACTGCAGCTCTTCAGTAGCTTTCTTTGCACGATTTGCTGCGTATTTGTGCCAGTGAATCCTCTGCAGCCACAAAACATTCCTGCATCGAATGGCTATGTACCTCAAGGGTATATATGCTAGGAAACGGGAGGGGGGAGAGGAAAAATCACTTCTTTTGCCACCAAAACCAGAACCTGCTAATAACAAGGAGCAAAAGCAGAAGCACTACTGACCAAACCACCCATGGATTTACATTAAGACATGTTCTGTTGGAAAATTGGCTCTGTTGGAATATGTGCCAAGCATACTAATGGCTAAATACACTAGATAACTTTAGTTGCTTGAAATAAGGATGGAGATGAGAACCTGCAGTACACATCTGTGGAGGAGAGGTGAATATTTTATTCCAAGAACCCTTTAGAAGGCGCTGCTTTTCGATGCAAACTAGTGCCTTTCAAATAAACACTTGCTCTTATGAAGTACCTCTGAGATCTCAGGAAATATCTTCCTTGAGCAACCTGCCCACTTCAAATTCATGCCAAAACGGCTCTCCCAATACCAGACTGCAATGCTCGCTGTGCATGTGTGCATGCCTCAAATCCATGCTTTCTCTAGCACAGCGGTTACATGTGCGTGTAGAGGATTACACAGTTGTGCACACACACTGACAGAAAAACACATATTTTATTATTTGCCTTTTTCATTTAGATAATAATTTTCAAACCAGCACTGTATTGACAAAAGAAAAACAGAGCAATTATTTCAAATGCAATAACACGACAGCTTTAATCCTTTCTTCCTGCTCATTTAAAAAGGTGTACATCTTTTCCCATTCTTCAGAGTCTTTCCCTGTAATTCTGAATCTGCTTTCAGATGTTGGTGCAGTGTGCACTGACTCGAGCTATGAGGTACAGCTGTCAGGAAGGAATTTTTTGGAATTTGTAATTTTTGGTTAACTGTGACCAGCAGTTGGTAATTAAAAGATACTCCAGTCTTTTATCAATCTTAAAAATGCAATATACATAATTTCTGTTGACACAGGAACAATTTTGGCAATGAAACAGGAGTCAGGTACGAAAAAGTAAGGCTTTCATGACACTTCTATGGGTGACTGAGCATTTGCTGAAATGCAACCTAAATTAGAAACACTATTTCAAGTGAACAACAGAAAAGTTATTTTCTTGTTTCTCTCTGATGCATAGAGGAACACTGTGAGAAAAAAGCATCAGAATATGGGCAGATAATGGGAAAGAAAACAACTCTCTTTTGTATTTGGATATTACTGAAATATTTCTGCTTGAATGCTCTAAAGCAAACAATCTCATGGACAAAACAAATACACAAAAGGTTGATGCAAAATATAAAGTTTTAAACCATTGGAAGCACCTGAAAAAGGCAGATTTCAGCTTAAGCTCTTGAAACTGTGTTCCTTACCCCTAGCATGAGTATCCCCAACTATGTATACGTCTTCACAAATCACTCTAAGGTAATATTCATATTTATAGATGAGGAGTCTATGTTCTACAAAGAATTTGTATACAAGTCTTGCAAGTCCTAGACCAATGTATTTAATCACAAAACTTTTATATTCAACAACAAAAAAAAAATATACAGACAAAACCGTATTTTTTTAAGGATGTAACAGACCTGTGAGTGGATAAAAATGCAGCGAACTTAGAAAAGCATGTAAATCCCTTCCATTTTATCCAGTTCTAGAAGATATTGGCACAGAAATATATTTTTAATAGAGTAATGTTATTAACGAGCTCCCGAATCAGAAATTTACTGAAGTCTGCTTCTACTACTTCTCTGTCATAAAAGACTCTGGAAGAGTTGCTAGAAAAAATAAGCGTATATTTTAATTTCTCTTAGATGCACACTGAAAGCTTTTCCTCTGTGAAGTGCAAACCATTCCTTAAATGTGGGAATAACATACTGCATCTATTTTAATCTGGGAAACTGACAATAGACAGGGCGTGTGTCTGTACATGTCACACTGCTGTCCTGTGCAGGGACACCTGAGTCAGCCCATTGCTAATGAGCTTTGCTGCTGGAAACAGTCTAGTCACGCCAAGGGGATGCTCCCAGGAGGTGAAGATGCCCTGCTCCTTCGGAGTCTCCTTGTGCACTGATTGCTGCTCTGTGAGCAGACCCTCAGAGGCCAACAGCCAGCGCTCATGGACAGGCTGAGCATTGCAAGGCCCCTGTGAAAGCAACCCCTGCAGCTATGAAGCAGCCCAAGCCTCACCTCAAACTCCAGTCCTGCATTTAGAATTCTCTGCACCTTCTCTTTTGGTTGACTGTCATATTGAGTGATGAGATACACAAGCAGAAAGCTCAAGCAGGCTTGGTCTGGGCTTGCAACATGGGTTTCCTCAAGCAAATTCCATCATTTAGAGAAAAGTGGTTGTCCAAAAACAACCCTTATCTCCTGAGCAATTATAGATTAGTTACCCAGAAGTGCTGACGGTAAGACTAGCACCCACGTGTTTTAAGGTCAGTTTTATTCTTAGTATCAGCTCTTTGGAGATACAACACTGTCAGCCTTGTGTTGTGCAGGGAGTCACATGTCATTATCATTACAGTCCCTTCTGACATCAAAACCTGTATATATCTCAGTTTTATCAGCTTCTGCTGATTTTGCAGTCCAGAAATGGCCACAAAGACGAATAGGGAGAAGCCAAAAAAGCTATGAGTTTTTAAAGGGATACAAACACTGACCACAGGCTCATGTTTACCCAGCTCTTTTTCTAAACAACTTCCAGTAAAATTAATTAGAAATCATACTTGGAAAGGAAAGCAATGACAAGGCTCATGAAGAGGACACATGAACACAATACAAGCAGCAGCATACAATCAAGAAGTACAGAAGATTCATTTATACAAAAGAACTGTATTCATTAAAATACCAGAATAACTGCCAGTCTTGGAAGGAGATCATGTCTCTACGAATGAGTTCAAAACTAAAGCCCTACCACTGGGAATTTGAGGGGCATGAACAAGGAGCATAGGAATTCTTACTACACACAACACAAAGAGTCATTTACTTCAAATTCACAGGCACACAGAAGCCCAAAGCATGCTAAAAAGACCAAGGAAGCAAAAACCTGCAGATTCTGTGAAACATCAAGGAATATTTTACAACATGGAAACAAATGAAACACTTAAATTGAAATTTTCTTGGTTTTGTGGTTTTGAGCAAATTAGAAAATGGAAAGAAAAATGTGTACAGTTTACTAATATTAAAATCCTTCCTGGACAACTTGCTGACCTTCAAGAGCCAACCATGACTTTGAAATTAATTAAAATGTACTAAGTGAAATACCATTCTCAATTCTCATAATGCATTAATTTAGTTAACTATTTCCATAATTACAATGAAAGATTTTCAGCATACATCATATTCATAGGTGTTCTGCATTTCAGCCTGTGGCAGCTGCTGACAGCAAGCTCTTCCATGAAATTCCAGTGTGTGTGTGTGTGTGTGTGTGTGTGCGTGTGCATGCATTTATTTATGTAAATATTTTGTAAGATGTTACTACAGATTATTCAAAAATATTTAATGTCAGTTGTTTCTTCTTTTTCTCTACTGGTAAAGAGATTTCTCCTATTTGGTTTATATATTTTATAGACATAAAATTGATTCAAAGAGGATGCTTTACATTTTTACTGT
Organism: Dasyornis broadbenti; assembly: GCA_013397935.1. Classification (NCBI taxonomy): domain Eukaryota; kingdom Metazoa; phylum Chordata; class Aves; order Passeriformes; family Dasyornithidae; genus Dasyornis; species Dasyornis broadbenti. The sequence goes on from VZRN01001724.1 coordinate 906,421, forward strand.
TTCAGGCCGAAATCCAATTTAGAGCCACAGATCAGCAATTTAAAAACAAAACCAGAACAGTTCAATGCTTGTTACTTCCAGAGTAATTGCTTCATTCATAGCTGTTGAACAAGAAAAAATACAAACCAGTGTATTTTTATTGTAATTTAAGACAGTCAGTGGAAGTCACTAAATTAGGAAAAAAAAAAAGTTCTGGATTATTTTTAATTTTTATGTTACGATGCTTTTTATATTTCTAAATTTCCACTCACTAGAGAAGTAGCTTAAAGTCTGGTCAAAGTGATTTCTTTCATAATCTCCAAACAGGATTCTATTTTGCATAATTATCAGAAACATCTCCACTGTTAGGACAGCAATGCCTCCAATGGGAATCAGCGAGAAGCTTTCTGTACCATACCAGGGATTTCTTTTCTTTAGGAAAAATTTTAGATTTTTGACACACATTCAATCAAGACTGATCAAAGAGCCTGCCCAAATTTAGATCTATTGAGTAAGGAAAAATTATACTTAAATCTATGTCTGCTTCTTTTTGAATGCACTATATGTATTATGAACCCACACACACACACAAAACAAGCAGCTCTGACTAAGTTCCATCTGAGTTTTTAAAGCTAGAAAGTGTGTGAACATCAAGGTGAAATGAAATGCTACTGTTACTTCTTTAAAACAAGTAGAAAGATTTCTGTATATGGAATTAAAATGCCACAGCTTTTTGTTTCTTATTCAGTATCGTCTTTCCACAACAGGTAACTGTAACTGTGCTACTAGAATGTTTCAAATATGTACGTAGCTGGAAATTCCCAAAAATCTTTAAACACCTATCTTTTTGTGGTATTTTCAAACAAGTTACATACTATGGAAAAAAGTCTGACAAGGATAATCTTCTAATGGTACTTTCAGATCTCAGCTTTGTAACTGCAGTGCCTGCATTAAAAAACCTACTATTACATATTTCAGAAATTAGATATTTTCCCTTTTCTAATTATCTGTATCTTTGTTATGCACAGTCTACTACCTTAAAAGTAGATAGCTGGGTTAAGAACTAGATGGTAACACATTAAACTGAAATGCTTTCTTCTTTTACTTTATATCTCAAAGGACTACTTTCTATAATCAAATTTAGCAAATAACCTCCTCAGACAGTATGAGCAATGTCTCTCCACAGAACTTAGCAGATTATGAAATTCTGATCCCTAGAATTTTTTGAAGTACCACTAAGAAAATCCAAAATAGGTTCACCTATCTGTATACACACCATTTTGTATCAACATATAACTGTCCATTTTCTGAAGGTGATTGTTTTGTTTTAATTTAAGAATATGGAGCATTAAAAAAAAAAAAAATCCATGAACTATTTTGGACAGTTCTACCACAATAACTAAATTCCAGATGTTCACTTCTTACTGGATTTTCTTTTGGTTTTCTTACTTGCATGCCAGCATGCATGAAAAAGTACACGTGCTTTTTGCAATACATTTTGCAATCATTTTTAAAGCCTTAAGAGTACAAATTGAGAAAATTTTCCATGGAATTTTCCTTGCAGTGTACATAAGCTCAGTAAGCATGTGTAATGTGGTAGAATGTAATAGAGCCTGTATCCCCAGTATAAACTGTTAAGGTTTGCCAGCTGAGGACTTAACTATTTTGGTTGAGGCCATTTATCGGAAACTACAGAATAAAATGTTCTTTGAGAGACATTCCATATAGGCAAAATCTGTTCTTGCTCTTTATGTATCAACATGATAAATTAATCTCGCTCTTGTATCTCTTTTGAAGGGACCAGCCTATCATCTGTAACATTCATATGTGCGTTCATCCTGCTTCTATGGGACCTGGGCCTAAATGCAGGGATCAGTTAAGGCATGGAATAGCAGCTGGGGAAAGCAAAACATTCCATCGACTTCATGGCTTTGCCTAGGTTTCAGATATTCAGTTATTCAACACAGTTTTTATTTAGAATTTAAAAAATTACAACAGGCTCCTTGGACACACATTAGTCTTTTTTCAGTTGCTCACAGTGGATGCAATCACCTGAAGATGTAGCTCATTCTGTACTACAAATGTACACTGGCATGATTTACGAGAAAGAGATTAATTAAACATTCAAAATCAGATCCTTAATCATATATGGCCATATCCCTAGGCATCAATCCTGCAAATATATGTATGTTAAGTTAATGGAACCTCTCATGCACACAAATTACCGTATTTAAACCCTCTCAGAATTAGGGATCTAATTTTGCTTGGAGAAAAAAAAAGTGTCTTCTTTGAGCAGATATTATATTCTTGTCTCTCTGCCCTTTACTAAATATTCTTGTCTCTCTGCCCTTTACTAAATATCCCCCAAAAATATTCTTTTCAAGTTTTATTAGATGTAATGTTTGACAAAATGAGATTAAAATCAGTTGTACATGCAAGTCACAGTTTTAATTAAATAGCCTACTGTCATTTCTGATACACAACTGCTTGATTTCTAAATTTCGTAATTTTTGCCAAAAACATCAGTAAGAGAGTCCTATTCAGAAAATATACCTCCCCAATATTTAATATCTGATATGCAATTTATAGTAAAAATCAGAAACCTGGTAATAAAATTGATTTGAATAGGAATTCGAAAGCATTGCTGCATTTCTGTCATCATTATGGTGTTTTACAAGTTTTTACTGGGAGTGACAGAGGATGGGGAAAAGATGCAAACACCGTCTTCAGGTATGCTGACTGGCATCCTCCAAGGCAGCCACATTCCTTTATTGACCTAAGAGGGAGCTATTATTCCCAGATGTCACACCTGGAACTGTGCTCCAGAAAGATGCCAGAAGTGCCTAGAGCAGGCAGCAAATGTTCACCTCCGTCTGAGATGCACAATGAAAGGAGAGAGGAGAGAGGAGACAGGGAGAGAGGGACAGACCTGGAGTGGGGGGCCAAGAGGGAGGGGAAGGAAAGGGGTTCTATACCCAAAAATGTATAGGTTTTCCAATCATACTGTAAGTATAGTCATTTCAGTATGCACAGCTTTTGTGCCCTATTCCCATCCCTTTGATACAGATTCTCAGGGAGTTACTTCTGATCAATGGTCACCACCACGGAGTAGAGACGGGCTGATTCAAACATTGGTCCATCTGTGCATGTCTTAAGCTGTCCACTTCCACATGATGCTCTAACGCTCCAGTAACCTCATGCTGACAGCATTTTCACCCTGGGTGCAAACTCCAGAGTGTTATGGTCCCTCAAAAAGGTCTAAATAGTGTTTAGTTGCTGCACTGGTTTCTAAAAAGTGTCAACTGAAAGGCCTGGCAGGGATCCCTGCTCCTCTGACATGCCTCCTTCCCAACACCCAAGAACAGCACATCTTCTCCTTCCTTTTGTTCCCTTCCTCCAAAATCCACCTGGAGCTCTGGCTTTGCAAGGCTCTGACATTTACACAGAAGAGCCTGAGCTCTCAAGAACTCATTAGAAAGACACTGTTTAACTCCTCTAACTTCAAGACAAAGTACAGAGCCTTTACTTGGGACAGAAACCCTACAATGGGAGATTGCAATCTTTTATCTTGTCATTTCAGATCTGGACTGAATTTTCATCATTAAACTTATGCGTTAGAAATCAGATCATCTGGCTAATGAGATTTCTGACACATGTGGCTTAGTGACATTAAATAATCTAGAATTCATTAGCAGAATAGATGATATTACTGTATTCATATTGTACATCAAAAATCCATCATCAAACATAATATTACTGGTGCTCATGTTATGCTAAAACATGAAATAGGGTGACAACAAATAAATAAACAAATATAAGAATCAGCCATAATTCCTAGTTTCATCTCAATTCTTAGTCTTCTTGTTTCAAAAATATACGCTTTGAGCAAAACAGCATAGCTTTCGTTACATTTTAAAGCAACTTTTTGTACACTTGTTAGAGTACATACTGCTCTAAGAGTTAGACCTGTAGATGGCTGTATTTTTAGGCCCATCCTCAGCAAACACAGGTTACTGATCTCTATCAAACATATTCTGTGCAGCCACGCAGACCTACCTATTATTTTTAAAAAACCCACGCCCTTAACAGTGACTTTTCAGGCAATTATTGCATGTCTGTGCTAATCCACCATTACTCAGTGACAGGAAATTATCAGAACAGCAGACAGCTTCAGATATTACTGTGCTCTGTCATGCTGGATGGAGACCTAGTTGCTTTGACAAGCGGTATCTCCCTGGCATTTGAAGCAAATCCGTTTTGCTGGCTTGACACTGTAACTTCTGTTTGCTGTCTCTGATGTCTCTAATCAGAAGGCACAGCTCACTGGCAGGGAATTCTACACAGCTTAAGAAGAGCTTAGTCCCTTAGTGGACACTTCCTGAGAAAGGTCCCACTGGGAAATCATATTTTTCTTCTGTGCTGGTTATTTCATCTCATTCTCGGTATTATTTCTGGCTTATCAAGCATCAAAAGCCTAAAGAAAAACACTAACTACAGTACCATCTGTGGGCTGATGCCACTGAGATTCACCTGAATTCAAAGGCGATCTTAGTGCTTTACCTAGTGCTTAAGCCATAAAGGGAGTTTATCGAGCTGAAGTGCAGCCTTCCTGGCAAAGAATGCCTGCAGCTCCAGGAAACAGCATGGAAATAAGGCTGAGATGTTATAGCTGCCGTTTGAACTGAAGGCACGCCTATTTGGCTACCTGAACACACAATCCTGTGCTTCTGTTTGAGCCTGATTGCTAGTGGATGATGCAGATATCAAAGTTCTCTTTTCATCTCTAAGACATACAGTGCATATCTTCTCATATTACCTATCACCCAGGGTCATCTCTGACAGCAGGATCACTGGCAGAAGTGATAAGGCCTGAGGAGATCTGGTGCTGCAGTTAGCAAAAATCCCTGGATAACAGATGCACCAAAAAACTTTTCTGAAGGCAGCTACATGCCCACATGCCTTGCTGAGGAAAGCAGGAGTCAGCAGGGACCCTGTTTTTGAGGAATCTGTTCTGATTCCCTCACACCATACATCTTCTGGGTAGTCAGTGCAAAGCACTCCAGACCAAGAGAGATCTGGTAAAGATAATCCGCTCCTAGATAAGGTATGAGAACACCCTGTATGTCTTAAAGATACACCCAGCTTATCTGAAGCTAAGAAAACACTTCATGCTTTCACAAACATATTTTAAAAGCAAGCATTACAAAGCTACTGTTTGCAGCTTTTATCAGGGAAGTACTGATGTTCATTAGAAACTCGTTTGCATAACTACAAATGCTCAACTGGAATTTTTACCATCAACTAAAACCACAGAGGCAAAAAAATAAAAAATGGCCCCTAGTTGCTTTGAGTACTGTTTACTAATGTGTAATACTTTCAGGCTTTTGGTTTATAACTGTATCTTTAAAAAAAAAAAATAGTGATTTATATTTATTTAATGCTCAATGTCTCTCAGTAGTCTCATCTATAAAACCGCACACACTTTGGTTATGTTCTTTGCTGGCTAAGGATAAAGAGAGTATATAAATTCTGAATCTACTGTTTATATTGTAGTAGTGGTATGTCTGTACTGGCTGGCACCAATCAGGAAGACTAAGACACCAGTAATATGTACAATACACAGACACGCAGTGAAACATAACAGTGTTTACTGCTTCAGAGAGCAAACACCCAAGATATGGGGAAAGACGACAAACAGAGGCAAGGAAAGCACAGATAGCTAGTTTGGTTGCTTATAATTCTGTGTTTATAATGCAAATAACACTACTATAAATTCAGCTGGCTTACTGATCAGTGGACTGTATACTGAAAAATTATTACCTGTTGATCAAGCAAGCCACGGCCAGATCTTGCATTTATTTATTTTGAACAGCTCTATTGAGGTGAGTAATTTTATGGATGTCTGCAGATCCTATGGTAAAGTAGAAAGTTCAGCACCAGTTACACCCTCTTATGGTTGTGATGGCCAACGCGTCCTTCCTTCCAAAGGTAAATTATAGTAGGGTTTTAAAGAGTAAAAGCCTTCTGAGGTCTCAGGCATGCTGACAGCATTTCTGAAAACATGGACTTTAACTTCTGCAATTTCATTGTATCTTTATTAGGAAATGGTTATAGACATATTTTATCAACAGGCTAAAATGAAGAGCATGATTACACAGCTATCTATGTCAAGGTCTGCACTTCTTTTAGAGAGGTAAATAATAAAGTGTACTTTGACCCTTCTCTCATCTGTACTGGAATACTTGCAGTACTCCTCAAGGAAAATACTGCAGCATTAAGCAAATTGTTCTGAAATAACTGTAAGTGAAGTAGATACTTGTACTCAGATCTGATATATCAAGGAAACTTTATACATGTAACTCACTGGCATGCAATCCCACTCCTTCCAACAGAAGCATAGGAAATTTTGAACTTTGTTTTGTCAGCACTTCTCCACTCTCCATGTAGATTCTATCACACTGTGTTACACAAATACTGCTGCAGTATTGCAGGCATTTGCACACCAAGCTATGCTTATTTAAAATGCTACCACAGATAATATAATACTTTAGTTTCCAAATTCTGATATATATAACAAATTCAAAGTTTATAATCACCCTAAATATGTCCCCCTCAGAGCATCACTGGCTATGCTGGAAAGTGATCATGAGTTCAAAAGCTATGCTAAAACTGCAAGAGATGAAAAAAGGCTTATGGGTTTATGAATGTGAAGTGATTAGGGCTATAGCTCTTCAGGCAAGATATTTTCCTGGCTGAAAAAAAAAAATAGAAAAATGGAGATCTCTTCAGGAGAGGAATTCAGACAAACTAAAATAGCACTTCAGCATTATCAGTAATTTTTTTACAAGCAAGAAAAGGAGAGAGACAAAACCCAAATAGACTAGTCTGGGCACTGAAAGAAGCATTCTGCCTGGGCAAAATTATTTTAAACCAACAGCTTTGTATTTATAGCATATTTTGATCTGTAATTGCTTCAGCATAATGCAGTACAAAGCTATTGTTGAATATGATAAAGAACACTTTAATCTACTGAATGTGCAAAAAGCTAAATGACTTCTTAATGGCACTTTTGTTTTGACTGACAGAGATTTATGTCAATGAGAGAAAATGTTTTAATGAAAGGAATTGCTCCAAAGCATATGTCTATGTTTACTTTTCATATGTATGTGAATGAGACAGACATTAATAAAGAAATACAGATGCCTGCAATATCTGGCCTTTAATATTCCCTATTCCATTTTTTAATTCATCACAGAGGTGTGGTATTTTGATAACACATTAGCACTGTTATGACATAAAAATAGCAATACCTGTAAATTATTTAATTACATCTTTTAATATGAGTATTGAAGATGTCAAAATTCTTGCAAAGATAGAAACCTGTAAATAAAAAACTACCACAACTGATTAAAAACTATGTTCTCAAAGATTCCCACTCCCCAGGCTCTGCACCATGACTGCTTTTCAGTTTTGGATCCTTCCCATGTAACAGGAGCTCTACCAGGAAAAATTGCGGATTTCATGATTAGAGCAGCTGCATGTAAGAATTGCATTTCACAGAAGTCCCAGGTTTTCCAGATGATAAAACTGCTTACAGATGTGTCCCATCGATGGCAATCCTCTCTGCTGGCACTGTGAGTGCACTGCTGTGACTGCTCTGGGACTACCCTTACATGCGGGGGAGTAGGACAGCAGGGAGAGAAGATGACAGGTAAGTAGAATAGTGAGAAGACTCCAAAGGCAAATCCAAGCAGAGAAAATGCCTGAAAAAACTACTTGTTGTGAACAACATTACTTTGTGATGACAAAAATTGATACTGGGTCACACAATAGCAACAAGAGCAAGATATGTCCTCGCAAAACACCAGGTATGTACTCTGTGAGATTGGAAAAACTGGGACATGACCTCACTTTCTGAAATAAATCTATCACAAAAACAAAATCTATTTTCTGAAATAAATCTATCACAAAAACTAAAAACTATGTTTCACCTGGAAACCATACACATAGCTGCCATGCTTGTTTTCAGCTATCAGGAAGTCTTTTAACAGAAGTTGAGAGGAAGTTAAGGATGAATTCACCCTTCAGCAGAGCAGCTGAACCAAAAGGCACCTGCTGGAATCCTTGTGGAGCAGAATATCTTGGCTGGGAAAATGTTGCCTATATGTTTTCAGCTGGAAACTGAGTATTTCTATATGTTACTCTCATCTTAAAAAAAGACATCCACTGATTATCAAACACTTTACAGATAATACAGAAAATGTCTGAGTGGGACAACTACTGCTTTTACCTATTCTGTCTCCCTGAATTCAGCAGATTGCTCTGGTTTTTACAAGTCAAAAAGTGCAGCCCCTCTCTCATTTGCTTGAATTGATGCAATTAGTGAGCTAAGACAAGCATTGCCACAAGCACAATTCATTATCATTGTTCCAGTCTGTGTTCAAATTATATTTAAAATAGTTGGCAAAGAGTATTGTTGAAAGAGTAATAAAAGATTGCTCAACATATCCATATTCTACAAGTTTTTTTCTGTATAGAAACATCACTCTTCACATAAGCATGTAAGAATTTGATTTTCTTTCATACTAGACTACAGCAAGTACTAGACTGTTATTTTTGTATTATACACATGACCAAATGAGATTAACAATAAATAACAGTGAATTAATGATGAACAATAATGAATAATAATTAATAGTGAATAATAATGAATTAATAGTGAATATTTTTTTCTATAATAAACAACCTTTCACTCTTCCCTGAAACAATACAAAACAAAACAAAAAAGAAAAAAACACCAAACAAAAAACTAAAGTAAAAGAAAGTATTTTCCTTTTTATATATTTGTAAAATGAGTCAACTTTTTTTTTATTTGACTAGATCCACTGCTTTAGAAAGCAATGCAGGCATTATATTTTGCACATAACTCTCTCACACAAGAATCCAAAGGAAAACCTTTTTGACTAAGTGCTTTACCTACAGTGTGTCCACCAAGACTAATCACAAGTTACTGTTATTTACAGTGTATCATGTAATTCTTTCCCAACAGTCCAAGTTTTGCAACTTTTCTCATTAAAAACCACTATCATGAGTATTTCAGCAGAAACAACTGCCTTTTTTATTTTCCAAAATGATAATACACTAACCATCTAAATTTTTATTTAGGCTTCTAAGCAATTATATTTTAAAAAAATTCTTACAAATATCACTGACTTTATGAACCCAGGCTTATGACTGCTAGTCTACTTGAATAAAATAAAATCAGTGAAACGTATTGCATATTTTTTGAATAATGGGCAACTTCATACATTCCATCACAATTCCCAAAAGTATGTCAGGAAAATCTTTAAGTATTTTCTGGCCTGTGCTACAAGCCAGTAAACCTTGGAATGTCTAAACAACATGGTTCTTTAGAAAACAGGTTTTAATTCTCTCCAGGAAGAGCAGATCCTTATTTGGATATTAGTCTGAACAACTCAGCTGTGCCGTCTCTCTAAAACTGTAGAAACATTTGGTCGATAGAGGAATCTAGGTACTGAAACGGGAGAAAAACACACTGCCAGAAGGTCCCTTTGGTGCTGTGCCCTGTCCTTTCCCTGTTGCCTTACCCTGTCAATAAAAACTGAGAAAATAGTACAAGGTGTTTCTTGCACACATGTACAAACCTAATAACTGATGGTGTTGAGGCAACTCATGAAAAGTGACAGAGGGCGAGAACACTTCATTATTGAAGTCTCTGTGTTACTTTGTACTAAAAGAAGGAAGTTTCATGTTAACCAGTGGCAACCCATTACAACCTTGACACAGATGAGTAATAATCTTGATATCATTTCCCAGATGAATAATCTCAGTAAAAACTGCTAAACATTATCAGTTGCTGTTCAGACAGCCCAGACGTGATGAGTCAGGCTGTAGGAGCACCTCAAGCTCCAGAGAAGCCGGAAACCTGCTAATGATTAAAGGCAGAAGCCTCCAAAACATAAGAGAAAGAAGGTTACCAGCTTGTTTACAAAAGTCTCCATCATTAAGGTCAGACAGACCTTGCAGTGCTTTTTCCTCACACGGTTATATCAACATGTGAAAAAGACTCGTGTCTCCCCAGTTGACACAGTCACGCCAAAGAGCCTCCTTGTGTGAGCACAGGTTATGTTGACAGAGGAGGGTGGCTGGCAAGCTGTATCATTTAGAGATGAGGTCTAGCAACACCAACTGTAAGCCCATTTTGTTGACATCTTGGTTTGACCTAAGGCACTCTGCTAACATCACACCTATCCCACAGAAGTGCTGTAGTGTATACATGGCAATGTAATGCCATGCTGTGTACAATACAGTTTCCCTGCTCTAACATAAGCTCAGAAACATGTATCACAAGCATAGATTCATCCCTTTAAAATGGTTAGCTCATTTTTCTAGGATTTATCAACAGTACTGATGCTTTTCTGGAAGAATTCCATTAATATATTACCTGTACTTTATGATGTCTATAATTTTTATGCTGATTATATATTCAAGAAACATGTGACAAGATTTTATTATAACACTTTTCTATAGTCACTGGTTTTAGTCTAGTGTAGTATGGCCTTACAAATGATTTTCCTCTTTAGTCAGGAAAGAAATCAGTCCACAAGCAGGTTGCTTAATGTTGTTTACAACACCTTCCTAAGGTCAAAATTAACATATGTAATAATCATTTTAAGGAGTGACACTGTGATGCATCAAGCATGAAAGAGGTCAAGAGTAAGTCCACTAGTAGTGTCATCTTATCCTTATATATCTCCCAATATTCAAAAGAATCTAGGTTTCAAGCGGCTCAGTCTCCTTTGTGAATTTTTGGGATAGTTTATACATATAAATACACATCAAATGGATTCCTTCATGGAGTGAATCAGTGCAGAAACATTCTCTGCCTTGCCCTTGTAGGAGCTGGTTTCCTACTACACCGAGTTCTCAGGCAGCCCAGGGAAATCAATGCCTCAACACAGACACTCAGGCTTGGTGCTTAAACTTAGATGGTTTGAATAAGCCCACCTCCAGCAGCCTGTTTATTTTAACACAGAAGTTTGCTGAAATTCCCATGGATTTTGCTTACACCTATGTTGACTGAACATGATTTGCTGATTTTTTCTTTACAGGTTTCTGTTTTTCATGTGCAACATTACCCTATTGCTTTTAAATATTCTCAAGATTACACACCTCCATTACTACATAACAAAGAACCCTGTTTAATATAACTACATTTTTTAAAGTGGCTTAGGAGAAGTATGCTAGCCTGTTCACAAAGTGTTTGCCTACTCTGAGCATGTTTTAAATACTTTACTTTGCCTTACTTAGAAATACTTTAAACTTTCCTATGCATCTGCAGACAGAAGAGGCTGAACAACACTATGTCTCTTAGATTTAATTGCTGCTCCCTGAAGCAACCAACCTATATCACTGTATCAAAAGTGTTACGGTTGTTGATGCTGAGGTTGTGCTGATCAACTAAACAAAGTTCTGAGCTGTCAGATTTGACAGTGACACACATAAAACATCCTCTTTATAAAGTGGAAGCACCACAAGCACATCAGGGAGCCAATATACTATGCATTCAACCTTCTTCCAAAGCGAAGCAAGAATCACACCTAGTTTTTTTCTATAGCTGCATTCCAAGGAGCAACTAAGGGGAAATAGCCTAGCTTCATGGCATTTCAAGACCTTGCAGCAAACTGAACTAGTCTTCTTGACAGAGTTAACCTTTTTTTGTTGTTTCCCTTGCAGTGGATACAATCGGTAGGTCAGGAGCTGCAGTTGACAGAGTATTTTGAGCAAGTCACAGTCAAGTCTCACTACATATGAAAACAGAAAATCTCACTCTGAAAAGGACAAAGAGGGAGAGAATGAATTAACTCTTCCTTGAGCATACAGTCATTCTAAATTATAAATTGGAGGATAAAAGACTTAGTGATAACTCTATTATGGCAACAAATTATATGCTTTATCTAAATATAGCAGAGACATTGTAAAAAGACGCAGTCCTTCCCTTCCCCGCCCTGTTCAGTCCGTTTCTACTGCACGCATTTACATGCATATTTCAGCCACTGAAGTGTTTACAGATGTATGTGAGCCAGAGCCCATTACCAATTTAAAGCTCATAGAGTAATGCAGGACACAACTGTATTTCATAGGGAAAATTTGAGTGTAACATATCTGCTAGAAATACTTCTGAAACTTTATCTGTCATATCTGTTAAAGAGGTATTATGACCCAGTGTCAAACAGATCTGCATCCTCATACATTTTTTTTATTTTTTTTTAAACTGACATTGTTTAAAAATTTTAAAACTTAAGTTTTAAACTAGTACACTGAGAACAAAAGGTGGTTTGTACATACAACATTCTGTCACTAAGCTGTAAGCTGGGTGTGCCGTAGGAAACTCAGGATACTAGTGTCCCTAAGTGGAGATAAGTACATTTGGAGAAATGTCCAAATTTCTAGTCATTAATCGAAAATGAAAGCAAGACACACAAGTAAAATCTATTTCCTTGTTGCCTAAGTCCAGTTTGGCTTTTTCATTCTGCGTTCGCTTCGATTTCTGCAAGGACATGCAAAAATCACAAAACCTGACTCTCAAGGTATGTGAGTCGGATGCACACTGAGGTGTTGTTTTCTTCTAACTGTCCGCCATGCCAAACCAATGCATGTCCCCACTGATGCAAGAGAGAAACATTAGTATAAATCCCGAAGTTATACAGAATTGTATCATTTGATGTACATTCAACTGAGGTCAAAGAAAAGGTGTGCTGATTATCTACAAATTTCTCATGCACTGGTCAGCATTACACTAAAATGGCAATTATTCATCATAATGGTAATATTAATTAATGACTCCAATTAACCCCTGATCCCTCTGAGTTAAGGTTAATAACACTGGTATATGTGACACCAAAGGACTGATTTCAGTCTGGGAAAACCTTTCTGACTGAATTGTGAGCAACCAGATAATTTTTCCTGCCAGGACAAAAATAAAAATAAAAAACCCTTGTAATAAAACACCAACTAGACTATTATTATTATTGCCACTTTTATCCCAGTATTATTTTTCATATTTACCTTTCTCGCCTCTCGTATCATCTTTCGAACAGTTTCCTTTATGGTGTAAGGCTGTGCTCGTGGTGGATGAAAAAGCAGATCAATATTTGTGCCACCAGAAATTCCAGGCATCAGATAGGGCCAACCTAAGTCAAGATTTGGAGCTTCCACATCTGATTCTATGGGCCAATAGGTTCCCGAGGAAGAGGTGTCATCAATGGCATGGTTGGAGGAATAAATTGTGTTTTGGGGAAGTTTGTGAACATTGTTCAAAATATAATCAATTTCCTCATCTGCTAGGAACTCTGAGCATCTCTCTTTGGAAAGAAATTCTTTGTAGGCTTCTAAACCTCCTTCAATCAGAGCATCAATAGCTATTCGGTACCATTCCTTGTAATGAGGTTCAATATAGTTGTCTGATCTGCATTCATCATGTAAGGAGGATAACAAAGATGAAGTTTCCATTTTCACATATATTTTGTATAAAGTCTTTTAAGCTTCCATTCATGAGCTGATGAAATGTATCTGTAAAGAGAAAATAAGTAAGAAAACAATCAGAACATTTCTAGATATCTATGCCATGCATACAGTTATTAACTAAAATACTTTTCTGGTAAAGTTGCTCTAAGTTTTTCGAGTATCTTCCAAGAATTTAAAAATATATTTAAAAATATTTTTTAAATATTCCAAGAATTAAAAAATTTAAAAATACTCAGGGACTAGTATTGCCAAATGAATATTAAAGAGATGGATAAAGAGCTTTTACATAAAGTAAACTAAACACATAATTTAGTGATTTTAGGAAGTTCTGGTATTACAAGCCACGTCAGAGCTCATAATACACCAAACATCTATACCAGTAACACCAATACATACCCAGTGCATGTTCCAAAACACTATCATAGCTTCTGTTTCAAAAGCCCTTTTGCAACAACTGAGTACTGTTCAAAGAAACACTTCACAAACCAATTAAATTTCCTATTTTTTTACGCATTACTGTCTCTGCAATGCACCCCTTTTCTTTGACTTCTTTGAAACCACAGTCATTCAAGTACTTCTCCTTATCTATCTGTTCTCCCATGCTGATCTAATCCATTTGCTGCTCCCAAGCAGGACCAGCCTACCTCATTTCAGTGAGTTATGAGGAACTCCAGAAAGATTTATCCTCCCACATCTGGGATCAAACTCTGAATCAGCAATTTGATGTCTAGTTTCCACCCTGTTCATTCCTTCTGCCAAAAGGAGCGGCTGCTTTAATCTTACTTTTTTTTCCAAAACATTAATAACAAGTTGTTTACTGCAGATGTTTTATAAACTCATACTTTTTAAATTTCATTTAACAACAGCTGAGAGGGTTGCTTTGTGCTGCGCATCTGGGATTTAAGACAGAGGGAGAACAAATACCCAATGTTCCTTCCTCCACGTTTCTGCAACCGTAAGTCACCAAAAAAAGGGGGGAGGTATTTCATGACAGCGGCATCAGCACAGCCATGTAAAATAGAAAACAGGGTGGCACATCTTCCAGGACTAGGGCATGTAGATTAAGAGAAAGACTGCAGAAGCAGGAAGAACATCCAATGAAGGCAAGATAGTTAGAAAAGGCTTGATAGCTTGAAAGGTAACATTGGGTTTCCCTACAAGCCTAATTAATAGTACAGCAGTATAATAACAAAGAATAGTTATATGAAGTTCTGATTTAATTTACTGGCATATAAACATAACTCAATTCCCTCTTCCCATCAAGATCTCACAGATATTTTTGCAAACAGTGCAATTGCTTTCCACTGCTGTTGGGAACAGTTTAAATCTTCCTGAAAGGAAATGTAAATTAGCTATATTAACCTAAAGAAATGAAAATAAAAATCTCCATAACTACTGATACTTCAAAAACCAATTAAATGTTCAATTCAACCAAGATTTATAAGGAACTTGGGAAGTCTGAGGTTAAAAAAAGACCAAGAAAGAAAAATCCAGATCTGAAGCTGGCATCAGCATGTCATATGGAATAATTCCATTTGAATCCTGTCTCTCAGCCAAGTAGCAGGGCAGATCTTCCCAGATAGGATTGCTTTCGAGCCTGGGGGAAAGGAGTGTTCCTGGCTGCTTCAAGAGCAGCTCTTTGTGGTGAACTGGAAAGCAGAACACGAAAGGGATCCGACTCCTCTCCCCCCAACTGAGAACTACATGTGTTCCTGTGACAGATATTCAGGGCTTCATTCTACACTGCTCTCACAGGTAGAAATGAAATGTTATAAAATAGGAGTGACACCATTTCTCTTTTTACAGATGCAGATACAGCCTGTGGCGGAAGGCGACAGAAAACTAAGCACGCGCTACAGGCAAGACAGACAGATTCAAAGGTTAAACTCTTAACATATTGTAAAATTAAAACAGTCACATCAGTGCCCCAATCATCTGGAACAGGTTTTCAAGACATTTTAGATAAAGAATGAAGAACAACCAAGAGTACAAAATGCAGGTAGTCAGCTGAGTGGTTCTGAAGAGTCTGAACACTAATACATGTGACTTTACTGAGATTCCAATACACCCCTCTTTTAGGGCCCTCCAGGACAAGTAATTCTCTAGTTACTGCAGTAAAATAGTCAGTCTCAAACGTCAGTCTTATTATGACATTTAAGAATAAATACAAATTTATAAAGGCAAGTGAAATATATTTCTAAAATTCTTACTACTTTGGAATGGATATACTTCTAAAATAAAAAATTTGCCACTGAATGCATATAATAAAGTTGAGAAAGATGTGTTTATTTCAAAAGCCGGTCTAAATCCATTTTTTCTTCTCATTCTGTCCTTCAAAAATAATTTAAGGGAACAGGACTATACTTAATATGTAACATTGTGCAATAACAAATATTGAATGTTATGAACAAATAAAAGGCAAAAAATGATTGCATGTATGTTTTGGCTCACATGCATTTCTTTTATTTGGTTTGGTTCTTTCATCTGTTTTTCACAATAGTATAGTATATTGCTTGACTTTTCACTGAATATAATCAACTAATTAATTGTGGCATTGGTCAAATACAGTAACTTATGTCCAGACTTACGCTGAAAGCAGGGTATACAAATAAGTAACCTTGGAAAGGTGAGACTTCTAGTGCAGCATCTTCCAAACAAGAACACTCATTTTACAGTGAACATCTTTGAAGCTGGTGTTTGATTTACAAGTGCTATTTACAAAAGAAGCTTAAAACAATGCACATTTATTTAAGAAAGTAAATGTAAAATTTGCCAGCATGGAAATAAATCACAGAACACTTGAGACAAACCAAAAATTTTAATCCTGGTTTTTGAAATTAAGGACATCAGCATGAGACAATTCATACAAAACAAAAGAGAAATCCCAAGTTAAAACAATGGCTCCAGGTATATTTAACAAAAGTTCTAGATGTCTTGACACTGGTATTTTCCTCCTTAGAAGGTAAGAGCTACTTTGTAGAAACTGAACCTATCAAACCATATAATTTTGGATAAAGAGGCAGAGGTTAAGACAAAATTCTTAAATAAACTTTTTGTCATCTTCTTCAACCATGGATTGTGATTTCTGTATAATAAACTTGACTCTTCAGAGGTTCTCCTCAGGTCAACAATTGTATTAGCAAGGTTGTGTAGAATGAGGTCCATCTCTGGAGGCTTATAGATCTTTTATCATACTTTATGTACATGATCACAAATTTTACCAGTACCAGGAAAGTGGTTGTTCATCCTCTGAGAAACAGCCTTGGCTGCTAATCCCAGCCCAGCATATCAACCATCTTCAGTGCTTCAACACAGGGATCAGTCACTTAAAATGTTTTTAATAAGTGCCATTAGTGGGCTTAAATTGAATTTAAACTCCAATGGAGCTGCTAAAACTGCTGAAGAAGACAAATTCTGAGTCCTGCATTGATGTCATCATCTTGTCCTTCTATTAACAAAACGCTCAGACCTTTCTAATGATATTATCAGGAACTCAGCAAGAAAATAGTCTTTTCTATGAGAAAGGAACCGTACCTTTATATAGGAAGATTTGGAGAGTATCCCAGACTCCACAAATGCAGCAGATGACAAAATGTCCACTAAAGAAAATTATGCAACATTCTACAGAGGTTCCAGGCTAGTACTAGCGACAAGGAACTTCCCTGCCATACTAATATCCACAGGATTTGAAAAAATTCCTATTCAGCAACTTTAGGGAGCAGCTTTAACCTCAGGCTCGTACAGCCGGTCCTTGGCAAGGGCCTGGCCATGGTGCTCTCTTCGGCATGTCCTTATCTCTTTTCCAATGGAAATGTGATTACTTTTACAGTTTCTGCACAAAGTTTCAACCTTGTTAGGAAATTTAAACCTCGGGAACAGCCTGTTGCAAGCTGTTGCATACTCTCAAGTACGATTTTTGGGGCATCCACCTGAGCACTATGGCCCACGGCTCTGCCAAGGAGCCTCCCCACGGCTTAAGGGCCTGGCATGACCAACCTTTAACAGAACAAACAGGTGTTTCATGACAGCTGCCTTCCACTAATCTTTCTATTAAAAATTGTATCAAGAAAAAATAATAATTACCTTACATTAAGCAGTGACAGGCAATTATTTAATTATTAATGAAATTACATTTTCTGTGAATACAAAGCGCATCGAATCCAAGTGAAAAACAACACCGCAAGCGTTCCTGCTGCTTTCCTTCTTTTCTCGTTCTGTTTTTGTTTGTTTGTTTTCTTGTTTTGTGGCGGGTTTGTTTTTTTTTTTTTTTTTGCGGGGTGGCTTTGTTTGTTCGACCAGAAAGTTAACTTTCCGGGCAGAAGAGAGGCAGCGGACGCTCCGCT
>VZRN01001724.1:924636-1029457 GCA_013397935.1 Dasyornis broadbenti
GAGTCACGGCGGCGCACGGCTCATCGCAGGTACTTCCCGTCGCTCTGAGGCGCGGTGGGTGTGGAAACCAGTTACAACATGTCAGGACGGTGTCGCACCAAACCCGCCGCCGCGGGAGCGGGGCAAGGACTTGTCTGAACTGGGGAAGCCCGGCCCTCTCGCATGGAGCGAAGGGCAGCGCCTTCCTCGGGCTGTACCGGGGCCCCCGCCCCAGCCCGGCCCGGCCCGGCCCGGTCCTCCCCAGCCTGCGCTGCCCTGCCCTCAGCCGCGGGCACCCGCGGGGCAGAGGCGGTCCGTGCCATGGCATCGGCAGCCCCGCGGCGGGCCCGGGAGCGGGGTGTGCGTGGGAGATTAAACTCAAAGTAAACGTTGGCTTCAAAGAAAAATAAACCCGTCAGCCTCGAGTCACGGTTTCCAGGTTAACTACGGTAGAGTAAGTCACGTCAAGGGAGCGATACCCGTTTGAGACCTTCAAATTAGGATAAAAGGACGAGCCCCCTTTCCATAGTTCAGTTGCTTTAAAGAGGCTCTTCTTTTGCTCTTGATGTCTGGGTTGAGAGAAGCGGACCTGAAGGTAGAGCCCCCCATCCTGTCTGCAATACACCTGGGCCTTCCTGCCTCATTCTTCTCTCCAACAGCAGGCTGGGCATGCAGCACGGCAATCCACGTGTTGGAGGAACCTTGGAGAGCCCTCCCTGAAAGGCTCTTTGAAAATACAATCATCTCTTCAGTAGGATCTTGCAACAACCAACAGATCAGTACATCACTTGTGCATAATAACCACGCTGAGGGGGTTTTGTAATTTTAAATTTTTTATAAGCTTTGTCCATATCATACTCTGTGGTGCATAACTGCAGACAGCTTTTTCTTGAGCTATTTAAGACAATGCAGTGAAACCTTGACAGTTAGGCTTTATCAGCAATAACTCATCCAGTCTGGCTTCAAGCACAAACTCATTTTCCTAACCTTTACTGCCTAATAGTAAGAGTGGGATATATCCTATTTCTGAAGTTAAGCATGGCTTTACCGTGACATTTTGATGATGGTTTCTCAGAAGAAAAGAGTAAAAATATGTAATACCTGCACGGCAATATCCGTCTATTTATATGTATATAAATGTATAAGTCTGGCCATGAGGGAGTGATTTTTTTCCTGTGCAGTTAATTCAGGTAGTGGAATGCACAAGAGGAAATAGTTGGTGTTAATATACTGATGGACTACCCTTTACAAACAAAGGAGCATCTGGATTAAATTATTAGACACTTCTCACACTCAAAAAGTAACTTCCGTGGTTTTGATGAAAAATACAGGGTGAAAATTGCTTTAAAAACAAATAAATTTTTGAAATGTACATAGAACTTTATAGCTGCTACACAGCACTTTTTATCCCATACGTAGAAGATACTTAGTCAGGAAGTAGAACACATTTCTGTGGAAACTTATCCATAAGGAGGTGAGGCTATCTATATTTTTAAAAGACCAGGTCTATTTTCTAAAATTATTTAGGAAGGGGTAGGAAGGTAGATGAATGGTCACAAAATCTCTTTTCAGTTTGACTGAATTGGTTGGATTTCTATTACATAAAATCTACAAGCCTGTGTCTGCTAGAGAACTTAGTGGTTGAGTACAAGCTTAGCATAAACAAAATGACCAGTCATAGCTTCCTAAAAAAGGAAATCTGCATAAAGGAAAGGGCCCAGGTTTTTTTGCCATACTAGTATCTGCACAAGAAAAGGTGTTTTTCTGCTCCCTTACAGTGCCCTTACAGCTCCCTTACAATTTATCAATTGAAACCCTCCAGTAGCTACACCAGACCAGACCCATCATAAAACCTAACTTGGGTAGTGTGTTTTAGAAACTATTAACTGTCAAAGCAAAGAACATTTTTACCTAGCAGGTAGCAACGACTGTGTCTAGCCTGTGGCTACAGGCATCAGTGGAAGCAGATGGTATGAGCAAGCTTAATAAGTAGCAAGACAAATTCTTAAACAATAGGTAAAAAATCTGTATTGTAAAAGTAGGAAGCAGGAGTATGTGCTTCAGTATCCTTACTCCTAGAGTTGTGGAACTGCAGCAGTATGAGGGGAAGGGACTGCAGAAATTGGCCAGCCCTCATTTGCCTAAACAGCCTTTCCTTTTGCCATTGAAAATGTAGTATTGGGCAGGATCAGCTGAAGCATCCTATTGATTGGAATTGTTTTACAGTTATCCAACTGATTCATAAAGCCTCAAAACTACAGAAGTGGTTCTTAGACATAGCTTGTTCATAAACTACATGGGATAAAAGAATCAACTCAATACGTTTGATACCACCATCTTTAGAATGATTGTCCTAAGTGACCTGGCTACTCAGATAGATGATGGTGCTGATGGATGATCATCCCTGTGACTTCCATCTGTTTCCAGTTCTGAGACTTTTTTTGTATTGGCAGATCATCTTGCCCTGTACAAGTCTAGCTGAATGCAAGCCAAAGATAAAAGGTTATTATCACATATGCAATGACACCAGTCCAGTAGTTTATGATATGGATGGTTATTATGCATAAATACTTATATTAATTATATTTATATTCCTGCTGCATGCTTACTAAGATTTCATTTAGATTTATTGAAAGGAACATTGGTTTGGAAGCAGTGGATGTTTATACAATTCATGACACCTATGAGTTGAGCTGTTATTAGATTTTAAACAGATGAAGAAAGAATACAGTCCTGAAGATTCATACTATTTACAAATCAATGGCCATCTAATCTAAAGCATAAGCACAGAGACTTCACACACTAATCTTAAAAATAGAGGAAATGTGCTGTTACAGATATGAATATAAAAGGAGCTACACTGCATTTATACAAAGCTCAATGACTAGTGATAAAAAATCCACACCTTTCATAAAGTAGCAGAGAGAAAAATGAGACAGAAAACTACAAATTAATGTGGAAAAGCAGGTGTTCTACTCTCAGTACATATTTTTCAAATTAAATAATCATAACCTACTCTATATGGTATCATATTCTTAAATCAAGAATACCTTAATTTGGTCCTAGTGACATAAAGGAAATAGTTGGCAGTGTCCAAACACTGGCTGGTTTGCCAGTTATTTCCCCAGCTTCTGTCAAATGGCCAGTAGTCAAAATACAAAGTATTAAAGTCAAGGTCTTTTACTGAGAGGGTTCCTAACCTCTATATTGTGGCCTGGGTATATATGCTATATACTATGTGGTAGATAATTGTCATAGGTCAGGTTCTGTGTCAAAGGCCTCTACAAGCCTACTGAAATGACTTCTGGAAGTTCAATTGTGTGAAGAGAATCTGTGTGTTTCCTTTGAGAAATTTATGGTAGGTGAAAAATAAAATTATGCAAATCATACTATTTTTGAGACACAGGTAAATAAATAAAAATCCACCAGTCTTCATTTTCTGCCCCCAGCATAACTAGCTGAGAGATAGGGTAAAAGAAGAGAGTGAGAGGGATGGTCAAAGGTGAAGAAGAGTTGCTGTCTGAGGAAGAGTCACGCAGGCTGGGACTCTTCAGACTGGAATGGAGTTGGTGATTGAGGCTTCCTGGTGTGGTTCGTTACATGACGTGTAGCTCCGATGTACAACAGGCCTGAACACAGAGAAGGAAACTCCTCTCAGGTCAGCTTTAATATGATGCCAATATCTCTCTCTCAGGCAGTTCCAAGACAAGAAGTTCCAAACTGATGGAGGTTGACAGAGTATTCTCTGCTCCTATGCTTCGTTCCTCTCACTTTCCAGTTTGCCATTTGTCTACATGCCATTGAAGGGCAGATACAGGGCTACACAGACCTTTGTTCTGAATTCATACAGCTGTTCTTATAGTCCTTCAGAGCATACTAAGGCTAATGGACAAAGAAGTTGTAGAAGCACAGATTTCTTGCTTTGGATTAATTTCCTTCTCTGTGGATCAGAGATGTAGCTCCTCTTGGTCTTCTTACAGGCTTTAGATATCAGTGTGTGCTGTTAAACATGGTTCCACCCCTGCCCTTGGGGAAGAGGACTGCACAACGAGCAGCAGGTTTCTCTGAGATTTTAAGTCTTCTGAGATTTTAAATGTCCTTGTTATTCAGAGTCCTGGAAAATTTTCTGCCTGGGTGGTATCCATATTGTTGCTGTAGCTTCCAAGACATACTTCAGGATGATGCTTGTAATTATTTTTTCCTAGCTTATTTGCCCTTACTTTAATATCCACCTTCGACTTACTTTGGAAATAGTACTCATTGTACTATTACTACTACAAGGAGGCAGTAATACAAAGTTTGCCAGAAAAATAAAGCTAAAAATTAAATGCATCACATTTTTCGGTTGGTTGGAACAATTTCTTATATATTGCTCTCCATCTGCTCACTTAACCAGTGAACTTTCTGGGGTACCTTCTTACTGGACTTAACCTGTTCTCCTCATCATATCTTCCCAAGGGCTGGTGCACTGCCAGAGTTTGAATGATAAAGTCTTAACCATTTTTTTGCGATCCAGATTCAGGCCTTGAGGGTTTGGAGATAATGTACCTGTGTCTTCAAGTCGGACATACATTAGGGTAATGTGAAAATAAAAATTTTATATTAATTTAGTAAGTAAACCTACAGTAATTTTTAAGTATACATATTTAATATTATAGGAACTACTATATACAAATTCACATTGTATGTAAGAATCAAATTAGTAAACAACCATACAAAAGCTGTTCTGAGATTTTGAGTACATTAAATTCCCCTTTGTTATTTAACCTTTAGTAATAGAAAATATCTCTTATTTTTAAGCTGTTTTTCCTCAGTACAGATTCCATGAATGTTCAGCCCCACATAGGAAGGGAGAATAATTCCCTTATGGAATGGCAAGTTGTCTGCTATTGTTTGATCTTAATGTTTTCATGATCTGCAGATCCAGATCTTGCATTGGGCTATCACCAAAACCCCGAAACAAGTACAGCGCGTTCACAGAACCATGGAATGTTAAGGTGCTGGAATGGGCCTTAAAGATTTAGTCCAAAGCCCTCTGCCATGGCCAGGGACACCTTTCACTATACCAGGTTAGTCAAAGCCTTGGGGATGAAGCATCCACAACCTCTCTGGGCAACCTGCTCCAGTGTCTTACCAACCAGTAAAAGATTTCTTCATAATACTTAACCTAGATTTCCCCTCTTTCGGTTTATACCAACTACACCTTGTTCTGTCACTACAGTTCCTGACAACGAATGTCTCTCCGGCTTCCTGTAGGCCCCTTCAGATTCTGGAAGGTTGCTGTAAGGTCTCCACAGTACCTCGCCTTCACCAGGCTGAACAGCCCCAACTTTCTCAGCCTGTCTTCATAGGGGAGGTGCTCCAGTCCTCTTATCAACTTCATGGCCTCTTCTGGACTTGCTCCCACAGTTCCATGTTCTTCTTCTGCTGGGGACACAAAGCTGGAAGCAGAACTCCAAGTGGAGTCTCATGAGAGCAGAGTAGAGGTGTAGAATCACCTCCTTCACCCTGTGCCCTTCTCCACCCAACCTGTAGGCATGCCTGGGGTTGCCATGACCCAGGTGTAGGACCTTTCATTTCTCATGGTTGAACTTCATGACTTTGCATTGGCCGATGTCTCAAGCCTCTCAAGGCCCCTCTGGATGTCATCACCTCCCTTCATGTAGACTCTTACTACATAGACATAAGGATCTTTGAGTCAAAAGGAGAATTCACATCTCCTAGGTTTCTTCTGACTGAGAAAAAAGGTGAGTCCTGTAAATAAATTCATAGAAAGAGAAAAATTAGATAGGGCTAGAGGGAACAAATTGTTGCTCAATTTGCACATAGTTTATTTTCAAAGCTGTAACCACTTTGACAGTGGGTTGGCACTTACAAGGACACACTTTTGGCCTAGTATTTACCTCTCAGCTTGGAGGTGAGGTTGGCAAAAGGATGAAAGGTCTTTGTCTCCTTCCAATCCCAGAAATGCCTGAAGCTAGTTTTCCTAGAGCTGGTTACTTGGAGCCTTCAATGTTACTCCCGTCTTTGCTTGGGTGCCTGTCATCCTCATGAACTTTATAAACCCAAGCCCATCTTTCTTGTAAACTTTTTGTAATTCTAAATTTGGGGAGGATTAAAGGTTTCAAAGTGGTTTTGGAGTTCTCTGGCTATCAAAAGTAATAGTGGCAGAAGTAGAAGAGACAAGTAAAACAGGGAATAGAGCAGCCTATATAAAATAATAAAATCACATTGAAGTCTCAACAACAAAGGAAGTTATGTTGATGTTCTGAAGTACCAACATAAGTCTGAATGCAGCTACTAGAAATGGCAGATTTATTCTTTCCTGGGTAGATTCACAAACTGCCAATGAAGTTACAGCCTAGGAAGTTACTATCAATGGCATAAATGGTAAACAAGTGCCAGAAATATTCCATCTTCAAATACAAGATTTTCTTAAGTGTCCACATACCTGTCCAGAAAACAAAAATGCCCTATGATTAGGGAATATCTGTTGGTTGAATGATACACAGCAAATGCTGGAGTTCACTTATGAGCACTGTGAGCTCAGCAAATGTTTTCCCATTTCCCATTCTAAAGCACTACAATTTGGTGCTTTATAATCAGTGTGAAATTGTTAATTTATATGTACAATTAAAGAAACAAGCATAACGTATTCTGCATTTACCAAGGTGTGTTCAGAATTAATATAGTAGTGTAGTGGTGACCATGATAAACTAAGACTATCAGTGATTCAGATTTTTAAGGATAGATAAAATTGTTCATCAAAACAGCTAATTCTGTTGTGGAAAGCAGACAAGTTTATGGTCACTGATGCTTCTCCAAACCTGGAATAGACACAGCAAACTTCAAATACAAGTACAAATTGTTAACAACTGCTCTGGGTTAAACTGGAGTTGTTTCAGCTATAGAAGAGAAACAATACATGAATACAGGAGTAGCTAATCCATGGAATTCAACGTCATATCTCTGACAGTAATTGGTTAGAACAAGCTATTTGGGTGAGTTTGTGGTCTCCCATCTTGAGCTCTTAGCTCTTTCAGAAGCATATGTGAGTTGGGGATGATGGATCCCCATCATCGTCGTTGCAAAGTGTGTTGAAGACCCAAACATAATTGAAATCCCAAGTAGACAAAATACACAGTCTCTTGTTTCAGTATGTTTGTTGCTGTGAGGTTGTAGGAGGAAGGAGCTACATTGTAATGGCACTTAGGCAGTACTCTCTGGGACAATGAGACAACAAGACGCAGGAATCACACATTGCAACAAGAGAAATTCTAATTGGACACCGGAAAATTCTTTACTGTGGGGGTGGTTAAGCACTGGGATGTGCTTCCTGGACAGCACATGGGATCCACCTCTGTGGAGGTTTTCAAAACATGAATGAACAAGTCCTTGGACATCCTCATTTAATTTTTCAGTTAAAGTGACTTGAAGCAGGAGGTTGACCTAGATGACTTCCAGAAACCCTTTCTAGCCTAATTTTTCTGTGATACTGTGATTCTGTCCTTATATTCCTTCCTGTAACATCTGTAATTTTGACAGAGGTTATTCCATACTTAGAATGGTAAAATTTTTACTAGAGTTTTGTGAAATGCAGTCTTTCTTTATCATTCTCTATTGTGTGTTAAATTATAATCCCCAGTCTTTAACTGGAATTACCTGATGATAATCAAAATTTTGGGTTTATAAGTTTAACAGTTTTATGGTGTCATCACTTAAGAGCATTGCAGAAGTTTCCTCTAGTAAACTGAGGAGGTTTGCCAATTCATGTGAGAATCAGCTGAGAAACAGTGAGAAATAATAGCTTGAGGTTATGAAATAATGTTGTTATCTGACTGTGTCTACAGATTTTATCAGTAACAGAATGGCTAACTTCTCTGATACTTAAATTGGCTTGGTGTTAAAACAGCAAGAGTAATGGAGACCATTCACTCCCAACACTGGAGTCTTCAGCTAGCTGTTAATGTCTTTAAGGTCTGTCTTGAAATCCTAAAGCCTATAAATACATAATATTTCCAAACATCATCTTAGGTCTGGAACCATAATTGTGTCATGCTATGTGTATTCCTTATGTATGCAGTATACACAACAATCACTTATGAAACTTCAAGCAAAACAAATACTGACAGATTTTACTGGTAATTGTTGAACTATCTGACATCAGAGAGAAGTTCTATGTCAAATGTTTACAAACAAACAAGGTGAAAGGTTTTTTTTTACTTCATCAATAACATTGATATGGCTGCAAGAGGTTGTGTTTCATTGTTTGAAATAATGCTTGGAGTCCTCTATGATATGTGATGGTTAATCTGAAATAATCAGGTTCTTGAACGGTATCTTGCTCAAAACATGAATTCAAATGTTTGTGGATTGTTTCCATTCCCTTCAGCTACCTGAAATGGAAAACCTGTGTGATGAAGGCCTAGAGGTGGGTTTGAGCTGTCATTATATGTTTAGCAATTATGAAACATCATGTGCTTGCAATTCATTTTGATCAAACAAACACATTAACATTTAAGTGCAGTCTCAATCTGACTTGTACTTAATTAGTAAATGAATAAGGCTAGTTTACTCAGGGCAAAAAATACATAGACTAAGGAGTAATTGAGTAAAAATGGCTGAGTTATGAACATGGAAAATGGCAGTTACTCTTGCCAAGAATAAAACTTGTTTTTAAATCATTTATACATTTAAAGGAAAGTGTTTATATGCTAGAAAATATCTTAAGTTCAGTCATGCTGAACTATAAATATATGGCAAGCTGGAATGAGGCAAACTATCATAAAAAATGTTAGCCACCATAAAAATCTCGGAATGAAGTAAATACTATTCTTTCATTTTTTTATCAAAGCCTAAGGAACTCCTGAATGAAGTAGTCAATATGATTTCAACTATAACAAGGCGCTTTGATGACTAACACAGGATTTCAGGCTCCTGTGTTGAAAATTGCTCATCAAATAAGCTCTTCTCAACTGATATTTAACTGGCTCTAGGGAGTCTTATTTTTCCATTTTAAAACTCCAGTGTGCCTGTTGCTCTGTGCTTGTGTATACAAGGATTTTACGTGCACCTTCACACCTAACTCATAAGCCTGATCAATATCCAGGATCTTTGAATTCCTCCTCTCACGTCCCACATGATGATCAGATTGAAAGGTTTCCATGTACTTAGATTCTCTGTTGCATCTAGTCCTCTCAACTACATTTCAGACATTTCAGTTTTTAATTACTGTGATTTACAGTGAAAGGATAGGAGATGCTCCCAGTTTAACTTGCTTCAATCAGCTTTAGATCAGGCTCTTAACAAACAGCACAAATCTCAACAGAGACATGAGCAGAGCTCAGCAGAGGAGACTGGTGCAAAGACTGCAGTGAGTAAGGAAGGTTTCTGGTGACCTCAGAAACGTGAAGGGCTGGTGACCTTCTACATCATGAACCAGAATGCAGCATGTCCACACCCACAGGAGGAGCAACACATGCAAGCTTATGTCCAGTTGTTATTGTGCATCTCCTAGTAGCAGGAAGCAATAAGAGTGGAGTTGGAAGACAAGTAAACACCACTTAGATTTTGATCAATAACCTCCAAACTGGCAGTAATATTAGGTATTGCTATATTGTTCATGGCAGAAATAGTTTTTTTGTGAAGGAGGGTCATAATTAACCATGGTCTGAGTTTGGGAAGGTACTGCCTATGTCAAAAGTAACACAGAGTGAGAGACAAGAGGATTAGTGAGAATTATTGATACAAGTAATTGAGATGTGATAAGAATAAAGTATTCCTTAAGGGCTAGTTTATAGGCAAATAACTTAATAGCCTCCTCTGTAGTCTCACTTACTCCTTACTGAACGTGCATATACATATTGTTTCAACATACCTTCTTAGCAATGTACTTTTCACTGTCAGAATTTTGCTCTTTTCCTTGTCATCCTGCAGTTTCCTGATAAAACCTGCTATTCCTGAAAAAAAGCCTAATTCTCCTTTCTTCCGTGAGTTTGGTCGTTACTATTGCAAAATGTTCCTCCCTAGCCTAGTAAAGTGCAAAAATAGCTCCGTAGAATGTCTGTAAGTTTTGATTTGTTTTAATTTCAAATTGGGCAGTGCAGGAAGCCAGATACAACAAACAATGTATAATAATATTTATGGTAAGAGGTGCTTGAGTGACTGTGAGTTCGATGGAATTGTTTTTACTCCATTGCCAGGTAGAAAATAGCACAGTGGAGATGATCATGTTGTCAGCAGACACATGGGAAACAATCCATAGAAAAAGCCTTGAGAGGTTTTTGAAAATGCATGGCAGTAATTGTGATCTTGGCTTTGAGAATGGAAATATGAAGATAGGGAGAAAGGAAATTCGTACAACATTTATTTCTATGTAGTGTAAAATTAAAGTTCTAGTTCAGTGTTATTCATAACAGCAGCTGGAAACTGTTTCGATCATGCATTCTGGTCATGTATTAACCAGAATGCTGAGAAATGCGGGTGAGTGACTGGCAACTTTGAGGAGAGCTGTCACAGTGGAACTGAGCAGATTACTCCAATGAATTTCTGGCATCACAATAAATGGAAATGAAGATGAAAATACAAATAATCCATATGGAGCTTAAAATATCCCCACAGCAAATGCAACCCAAAAACGAGGTGCATTGCATATTTGTTGAAAATGAAGGATTAAGAAGAAAACTAGATGGAAGTGATGTTTATTTAATAAGAAAAAGTAAGTAATTTATGCACAGAACTAAACACATTTGTCCAGAATATGCTAGTGCTCATAATTGGAATACAGCTCTTCTTCAAGTTAAGATTAGTTATTAAGAGGAGAAATAAACATGTTAATCCAGGAAAGATTGTCATGAATTAAGGTCAGTATTTTTCTATATTTGGACATTTATTGTGTATTTACACTGGACAACTTTATACTTCAGATATTGTAGCCTGATTGTGTTGGAATGTCTGATGTTAAATGGCTTTTAGTGCTGATAAACTTATTTAAGTCTGGATTTGTATGTACTGCAGTCTACATTTAGCATACTTTAACAAAAAGCATATTCCAATCAATACAGATCTGATGTCTTATCCTTCATCATTTCCTCCATCAGCCCACAAAATTTTGGCTAAGCCTTGTCAGTGGTTCATGTAGCAGCAGATACAGTTCCATCTGTTCCTTTTTCTCCAGAAAGAAAGTTGTTTACCTGTTATACTGCTTGGGTTAGTAGGATTTTGTAGGAAGAGTTGGGGATTTAAAAAACAAGCAAACAAATAAAGCTAACAAACAAATACCTAGTATGTCTTAACAGGAAACTTTAAGACTGAAGAGACATGCATTGCATCTGAAATGCAAATTGCTCAACATGCAATGGTTATTATTTTCTGTCAAAAATAATTTTACGCTTCCTGGAGTGACCTACAAAAAATTCTTCTCCTGGACACTCACTTTACCCTTAGGCAGAAAGTTGGACTGTTGTACACATAAATTCATAAGAGAATTGTATTGAACAGCAAATCATATTTACAGCTTTTCGATACCAGTTGGATCTTTTTTGAATGAAAGGTGTTTTTTCAATAATGCCAGAATTCTATTTTTCCATCAATTTAATTGATTCTACCTGCTTCATGCATTATGTAATGAACTGCTAAACTTCCTGATAAGATTTCAGTAACACTAATGAAAGTAATAAATTATTTTATCATAATAGAAAACTACTTACAAAGAAATCAGAAATAGGTGCTAAAAATAAAAAGGACTATCAAAATAATTTTATTGACATGTGAAAACCAGAACTTTCAATCTTTTAAACTATTTTATGCAATAAACTCTTCATGTAATTAAAATAAAGTTGCCTACAGGCAAAACAGTGATTGGAAAGTGCTTTAAATGTGAGGAAGGTAAAAAAAGAAATGCTTCCTGTGCAAATTTCAATCTGCCGTTTTTATGTATACACATTATCATATAGCTTGTAATTACATGATTTTATCAGTATTGTTTCTTCACATTTGGAAATCCTGTCTTATTCAGTAAGGGGGTAGCTATTTCATATTTCTTCTTCCTCCAGTATTTGATATCAGATCTTACTCAACATCCAACAGGCAGATCCTGCATCAAATTTAAAATTATCTAATATCTTCATGGATGATTGTGCTGTGCTCTTGCCATGGCATGTAAGTGCTTCATAAAATTACTTAATCTATGGTTACCTACAAAATTAAGTGCCACTATTATCCTCATTTTATAACTGAGAAATTGAGACACATAAAGATTAAGGTCAGAATTGTCAAAAACATTCCCTAATTTTGGATGCTGAACATGAGATGTTTCATGCTTAATTTTCAAAGCACATAGTACTTTTATCACACATTTTATCTTCAAAGCACAGCGTTAATCAACTTGAAGTTGATCAACTTTGAGAACAGGATTGTAGCTGTGTCTCTGCCTGGAGAGACTGTGATTGGATGTTTAGCAAATGGATTTATTAGCTCTGTATCTGAGAGATGGGCTACACTGAGTATTGCAAATAGGCCTTGCCAGAAGAGGAAAATGGTGCTTTGCTTCTGTTCTAGGCTGTGGAAGGGATTGTGCTCTGATACCTTTGGGCACACATTTGTATGGAGTGGATTATAGAGATGCTAAGGTAGTACCACTTGAGCTGAAATGTCCACATGATGCTATGCATATTAGGAAACACAAGCACAGTTCCTGTGCTGTCGGGTAAGTGGTGTCTTTATATCAGCAGGGTGGCACACCTCTAGTGACAAGCCCCAATTTTCAGAGGGATGAATTAGCTCACACACAGTAACTTAATGGCAATAGTTACCTTGTTTGGGAGCCAGCTTGCTTGTCTCACTCTGCTAACAGAGTAGGCTGCCCACAGAAATACCTGTGCCTGCTTATCCCAATCATGACTGATGTCACTCTGTTGCCCCTGTTTTGCCACAACAGAGCATCTGTACTCCTACATCCCTGTTTTCCATCCAGTCCCAGAATTCATGCCTCTCTTTACTATTACAGGTGCTCAGAGTCCTGTCAAGGTTCTCTTCTCTCAGTAGGGCTTAGGTCCTTTATTTTTGATGTTAAGTGTGTCAGTAGTGAGACCAGAACCTGTGCATAGGATAGACAAAAAAAGGCAATCTGCAGAGTAACTCTCTGATATTTGAAAATCCATTTCTTTCTGTGAATCAAAACCATGGCCTCTTATTTCTTATTAATGACTCTTGAAGAGGAATTTTCTTGCAACTCTTATTTTTCAGTGGATATGTGTCTCAGGTCAAGCTCCTTACACATGTCCTATGTACAGCTTCATTTTATGCAATAAGCCCAATAATCCCATCTCCTTTCTTAAAGTCTGCCCAAAATCTAAGATTTATAGAGGGAGGCTCACTGGCACATTTTAAGTGCTCAGCAGTAAAGTGTAGTCACACTAAAGAATGGGAAATCTACTAATGAAAGGGGGAATTTTTTTTTTTTTAATTTTTTTTTTTTTTTTTAAGTTGAAGGGGCATATTGGGAAATGCCTGCTAAGGAAATGTGCAGGTAAATGGAGGATCCTTTCTGAATAAACTAGTATGGAAATTAGTAACAATGCCCATGCTTTAATGGTTTTGGGACCTTTAATGGAAACCAAAGTAACTGATCTGAAAGAAGATGATCTGTTGATAACTACTGTCCAACTAGTCTAAACTTGAGACAGACATCCTTAATTATGTTAGCACATGAACAGACTCAATTATTTTGAGATGTAAACACCTTACTGCTATAGAAGACACTGATACCTTTTTGTAGCTTTTACCATTTGCCTGGAAGCAGTCTTTTCTATGGCAGATCGGTTCACAGAAAAGATTTTATTGTAAGGAAAAGTGATAGCAACATATTCTTGCAATAGAAGACACCACGAAAAATATTATCTCTCAAATTCAGGAATTGAATGCCAGCTTAACTTAAAGTATTTTCATACAGTTATAAGTTTCTTTATTTCCTTTCAAGAGAAATAGTAAGAAGCCCTGCATCTTCTTTCTGTGGTACTTAAAAAAAAAAAAAAAATAGTTTATCACTTTCAGGTGTTATCAGTTTTGCTTTCTTTTATTTCCCTTACATCTCTTTTTCTTAGAATTCTGCACTAGTAGCCATATTAAATCTGTCTGTCATTCTTGCATCTTGCCATTCCATGTTTATTTTACATCTTTAAAGGTCTTTTAGATGGATAAATGTGCATTTTGTGACTTTCTTCCATATTTTTATTTCTCTCACATTTTCCATTAAATTTTGTAGATATTCAGCATATCTACCAATGACTTAAACTTTTCTTACAGTTTCTTATAATTTCTGTCTTTGTAGCATAGCATTGTGTTCCTACATAAAATAATCCTAATTTTATTTGTTCCTTCACCAAATACTCTTAACAATGTGGTGTTTTTGGCAGCTTTACCAGGACAGGGGCTGTATTGAAGCATACTATCTCAGGAAAAGCAGGATGAAGGACTTTGCTGCCTTCTTTCCAGGATTGTTCTCTTTAATAAAAGGGAATGTCGTACTGCATATTAGACACATAATAACAGAGTTATTTCTTGTACCTTGTTTAAAACACCAGGAGGATTTTGCATGATTAGTGACTGCTCCCTGGTGAATCTTTTGCAGCCATCAGAGCTACCTTGATGCTTTACCAGGGTCAGAAACACTAATTGTGTCCAGGTTGACATATATATCACGCTGGAACTTGGAGTTCATGTCTGGAATATCAGACTGTTGGAACTTAACATTGACCTATTCTTAATCATTTTGTCAAAGAGCAGTAAATTTTAAACTAGACAGAGCTTGGAAAAATATTTAGAGCCTCTGGAGCTATCTCTGTGGAATGGATTGTTCTCAGTCCGGCAGATCTGGGCTGATTATCGCAATCCAAGCCTTTTGATAGGGCTTTAGTAAAATGATAAAGATTTAATTTCTATGTGAATGGTTTCCTTTCTTTTCCAGCTGTTTTAAATTCCTGCACTTGGGTCTGGTCTCCGAGATATATTGTGGAACAGGTTTTTGTAGTTAAAATAACACTGTACAGATCTATAGCTGTGCAGTACCATTGCATTCTTAATGTGTTGACAGAAAGCTTATTTCACCTCTAACTGCCAAGCACAGGCTTGTTGAAGCATTCCGTATTATCAGCAGGTTTGGTCATTCAGCACCAGTATTCCAGGTTTCTGCTTAGCTGCTTCTAATAACATAATTCATTAAGAGCAATTGATGATCTCCATCAAGGAGTAAACTCTGAGCCTTTATGTAAGTGTCAGCAGATCACCAGTTGGTACAATATTCAGTCACAGAATTTGCCCATTACCCATATAGCCTTTTTCCTAAAGTGAAACGAACTCTTTGGGAATTCAGGAATTTTGGGAAATGGTCCAAAATCTCAGTGCACATTAAAAAGAAACTATTATTTTATCCCACTTTGGGCAGATACTTTGAATTACATCAGTACCAATAAAAGCGGAAATAGGGCTGCAATTAAAAGGAACTTCAAATATTATATAAATGTTTTACATTTATTCAAAGATTTGCTTGTGATGATTTTGCCGTGTTGAAGTGCTCATACTTGTTATTTTGAAAATATAAAATTTTGAGGGTTTTTTTTTGTTTTCTCTATTCTTACATGATGACAAGGATATAAAGACATTACCTGCCTAAGCAAGATGAACATTCCTGTTAACTTCAAATTAAATCAACGCAAATAAGGGCCATTCCTAGGAGCAGAGATCTGTGGAACTTTGCTTTAGCTAACTGTGATGATATAGACACTAGTATTTGTTAAATAGATCCCTTGATGTATGGAATTTAATTCAGCATGAGTTATCATCTATCTCCCTGTAGCTGGCATCAAGTCAGTACCATGTCTTGTGGCTGCCTGCCCGTTCGTTCTCTGCAGTGTGATCATGTACCCCTGTGTGACCCAGGACGGGTCTGTCTTGTTCAGGGATGTGGTCATGCATGGCTGGTATTAGGAATGGTGAAATCAAAGCCTCACTTGTTTCCTGGCTTGTGCTCTCTTGTGTAAATACTGAGTAGCCTTATATTCTATTTTGTCCAACACTGCAAACTAAGAAACAAGCTTAATTTAAGATGGAAGAAACATCTCTAAATTTGGAGCCTGTCTAAGATCAAGGATATTAATCAAAGCCTAAAATATTTGAAGGGCAAATTGTCCAAAAGCTCTTAGATGTCTTTGGGAGTTTAGAATCATTTTTATAAATAGTGATAAAAGTGATAAGAAGTGCTGTTTGCTGACACTTTGATAGGATGTGAAAAGACATATTGTTTTAGATATAATAGATGAATGAGATTTCATATGTCTGCAAAGGTAAATCGGTGACCACTCCAATGACAGTATGAGGCTAAAAGACATTTTGTTTCAGTTTTAAATTGTCACTAATGCACTTGGGTTTTGCTCCTTGTATTAGGGTGAAATTGTGTTTGAATGTTTCTAATCCATTAAGAAGTAAACTTAATTTGCAAGTGAAATTTGTATGAAGTAAAGAACAGGGAAAGAATACTTCTGGCAGACAGTCTTTCCCAGTTGACATTGACATTTGATAGAATTATGTAAAGTTGGCACAGACAACACTTGGCACAACTTTTCTCTGAAATCAGAAAACAACTAGCTACCATTTTCCTTGGGCTCTGAAATGACCATTTATGCTTCCTGAGCTTTGTGCTTTCAGTAGTATGAAACAAGTCAGAGGAAACATCTTTATTAAATATTTTTAGACAAAGAATGTAATTCCCCACAAATCCATAATTTTTTATAGGTCAAAGAGGAAGGTTGATGCTCATCAAAGTCACAGAGATAGATGGCTGACTGTAATAAGGTCCCTATAAATTTTGATTTCAAAAGACTAGCAATGTAAATGGGGTATGTTTATTTGGAATTGTGTAATTTAATCCACTGATAAAAATTAAAGTAATAACTGATTTGGAATACTAGCTGAGATCTATTGAACACTATTAATCAGAGCATCAGTGTCAGATCAATCTCACTGCAGTTAGGTCGTATAATATAAATAACTGGTTTGGTTTTGTTTTCACTACATAGGGATTTGCAACTTCAGTCTAACACCTATGTAATGGCCTAATGTTTCCTCTGCTTCTTTTTTTTTTTTTTTGTGAACCTTAGCTGCTGTTTGAGAGGCTGCAGTCTCAGGGGTGCCTGTCACTGTTGCACTGAGATCACTGGTCACTTCACCAAGCTCATGGGCGAGTTAGTTCCTGAATCATTTGTACTTCCTCCGAGGGCAGACTTGACGTGCACCCTCTGAAGGCTGGCTGCAGACTCAAAAGTCCTATCTAAGCCAGTTTTAAATGGATGAGATGGGTATTGGCACTCAGGTCCTCACAGTGCTGTGCAGCAGCATGAAGCATTGCATTTTTGTTGACTTCTAAACTGTTTATTCAG
The DNA here is from genome assembly GCA_013397935.1 of Dasyornis broadbenti. Classification (NCBI taxonomy): domain Eukaryota; kingdom Metazoa; phylum Chordata; class Aves; order Passeriformes; family Dasyornithidae; genus Dasyornis; species Dasyornis broadbenti. The sequence continues at coordinate 942,048 of VZRN01001724.1, forward strand.
CTTTCCTGGTGGATTTTGCAGCCTTGCTCAGGTATGTCGGCACCATCTACAGTCACAGAACAACCAACAGTGTAAATATATTCCTAACTTGAAATTCTGTCCTGCAGCCACTGATACCAGCTAAACAGGGTAATAATTCAAGTACAAACAACAGGACATTTAACTTCGGTAACATCAATTGAATACTAACAATTTTATAGTTGTGAACAAGGGCTTCCAGGACATAGTGCACTTTTTATGAGACATTGTATAAGTCACTCCAATCAGGAAAAGAAAGTCGACTTAGGTAGAAATATCAGAATATTTTAGAGCAGCACTGTAGTCAAACATAGACAGTAATAAAGATTTAAAATGCCTTCACTGATGTGTTGAAGACATTGCTGCCTCCAGAAATACAGAATTCTTCTTTGTCTTAAAAAGTACAAAAATTTTGGAGGAAAGTTAAACACACTGATTATAGATTTAAGCTGAAAATGACTAAATTGAAATTAGAGTCTTTTGACTGAGATATAACTTCATCTGTTTTAATAGTTTTTCTAACAGTAAGTTGGCAGATATCTACATTTATAACAATTGTTCTGATTTTGATAGAGGATACATGACATTCTCATATGTTATTAAAATAGAACCTAAATAGAAATTGTGTATACCAAGTAAACAAATATTGTCTGTCAAGTTCTTTTATTTTAAATCCTCTGTATTGACAATTTTTCCCCTGTTAATTGTATTGTATAGACCTGCTTAGTATACCTGTAACTATCCTTAAAACCTAAAAGCCATAAAGTTCAACTGAAAACAAACTTGAGAATTGCAGAACTGTACAGTAATTAAAATAAATAGACCTAGACTCTGTGATACCAATACGCCTAATTGAACTTTTGGTTCAAAACAAGGGTACAGAAAAAGTAAAAAATACTGAATTCACAGATCTTAGGATGTTGGCACATAAACAAGAACATTTTAACAGCATGTTAGAGTGAACATTATTTCACTATGGAAAGCATAATTTTTTTAATTAGCCTTTTATGCAGCTTTAAATCCACATGCTGTTCCAGATATTAACCCAATGACATGATACTACTTGAGCAAGATGATGCAATGTTAGTCAAATCTTCTGACAGAACACAGAAAAGAGATGGGTAATGAGAGATGGTAAAACACTACTTAAAAGAAACCTATAAATTTCTGTTCTCAGGCATTTACATGAAACCTGTTGAACGTGCAGGATGACAGTGAAGGCTGCAGTGCCAATGGTTTTTAGATGTATTTGTCATTTTTAGTGCTATAACCACTATCACTAAAAAGAAATTACTTCCTCAAAGAGGAGCAACTGTCTGACTCTGAAATTGTCCTAGTTCACTTTTGAACTTTTATTAAGGCAATTTTTAGGAGTATTATGATGGAATCACTCCCTTTCTACCTTCTAGAACCAAACTCTTCACTGTGGTCAGTGATTAGACCAATTCTGCAATTTCTGGAACAGATATCTCATGGTTCTACAACTTTTACTTGCTTGGAGATGGAGTCTTCTGCCACATATTTTTTCTTGATCTCAAAATAGATATTATGGACATATTAAAAACTTCCAAACAAGCAGTGAGGCTGTCGAATGCAACCAGTATCTGACACAGGTTAAAATAAGAGCCCTTTTGCTCCTGGAGCAGTTCCTCCCAATGTCTACTGCTGCAGTTCTTATTCAGGCCAGTTAAACAGAACTTAGCCACCATCACTTCTAAGCCTGCCAAACTGCTTGTAAGAATCTGGGATAGGTGAGAGAACAAGGATGTGATGTTATGTCCCTTGCCAGTGGCGTTGTGGTAACTGAGTTGGTGCACATGACGAAGGGAAGTAGCAGCTTTACAGTGCTTGTAATCAGTGTGATAGACACCGCCCTACAATTGCTAGAAAAGATCTAAGGCTGGGCAAGACATAGCAACAGTATGGAACGACACCTTTAACATGCTTGTTTTCAGTGCATGAAAGACATAGACCAGACTGACCCCATTTTAAGCCCTACTTGTAGCAAAATATCTGGAAATGAGCCAAGGGTCCATAAGGCTGGAACAGCTAACCAGCTACCCTCACCTCACCTGTGCAGACTCATCCAGCAGGACAATTTTATTTGGTAGTGAATCAGCAAGACGGTGACACTGAGGATGCTGCTGTATTTGTATGTCTTGGAGAAAAGTGCAAACCCAGGTCAAGTGTGAGAGGATTTATTAGATTAATTAAACACTGTACATATTGATCAGACCCATGAAATATATCAGTGTGAGAAGCTGACCCTCTCTATTTACACTTTATTTTCCTTATTCTGGGAACCAGAAAATAGGTATTTTAAATGAAGCAGGCATCTTTTGGGAAGGATATAACCTTTTCATGCAATCTTATTCTCTATTAGATTGCATGGATACAGTAGATCAGGAAAAAATTTTACAGTGTGAGATCACTCTGCTGCAAACAATACATGCATTAACAGTACAAATGCAGGTCTTGGTGCTGTAAGCATCTGATTAAATGCTCTAAGGATTAAAATGTGTAGGTGCTTAGTTGTGGCTATCACTCCTCCTTTCAACCATTATATTTACATCTATGTCTGTCTGCTTAGATGACTGTGTACAGCCACATGAATGTGTGCTTGACATTCACCACACTCATTTGTATAAGATTTCGAGTCCCTTTGCAGATTTTACTGCACATCCATGGAGCCAGAATGGTGAATTCTTGCTCAAGGCTGCTTCTTCTAGTAGGTGACTTTCCCCACACTCGGGTCTTGTCACTGGTCACGAGAGAGAAGGGCTCAATGCCTGCCCCTCTATTTCCCCCCATGAGGAAGTGAATGGGTTGACCCTGCCTGGACACCAGGCACGTGTCAAAGCCTCTCTGTTGCCTCTGCAGCTGGACAGGAGAGAGAAAAGAAAATGAAGGGTTCATAATTTGAGGTAAGGAGTGGGAGAGATCACTCACCAAGTACTGTCATGGGCAAAATAGGCTTGAATTAGAGATACTAATTGAATTTATTGCTAACAAAATCAGAGCAGGATAATGAGAAGTAAAATAAGACCTTTAAAGTACCTTCCCCCACCCCTCACTTCTTCCCAGCTCGAACTCCTCCTCCCAGCAGCGCAGGGAGACAGGGAATGAGGGTTATGGTCAGTTCATCACAGGTTGTTTCTGCCACTGCTCGGGGAGAGGAGTCCTTCTCCCACTCCATTGTGGGGTCCCTCCCACAGGTGATAGACTCTCCAACGTGGGTCTATCCCATAGGCAATAGTCCCCCTCAAACTGCTTCAGTGTGGGTCACTTCCACAGAGTGCAGTCCTTCAAGCATAGGCTGCTCCTCTCTCCACAGGGTCACAGCCTCCTCTCAGGCATCCACCCAATATAGGAAACTGTAGAAAGCTGTGAGGTCTCCCCTCAGTCTCCAAGTCTGCTGTTGTGATTTCTTTTCTGTTGGTATCCTGCCACCAGTTGGCCCTCAGGGCAAGATGGGTTTGACTACCAAACCAAAAAGAAAACTCTTACCTGAACATTAATATCTGCAGCCTTGAGTGTGCATGAATGCAGTGCCCTTCAAACACCACTCTCTGACTTTATCACTGCACTCCTTTAACCACCCAAAGATCTCACAGGATGACACTTACATGAGCTGTATCATGCTGTGTACCAGCAGTGCACTCTTATATTTTTTAATGACAGCTAGGTTCTTAGTAATAGCACTGGACTGGAAATAAAGTGGGAAGCACACATATTAGAGGTCTCAACCTGTAGTTATTTATATACCAGGCTTCAGGACAGTGTATAGCCCTGCTAATAATCGATGTGATATCTCATGTTAATAAGTTCAGTGTGTATATAAATTGCTGCTCAGCTGAGGGTTGTATCTGATTTAGACTGAAAGTTAATTGGATGTGGATTTTATATGCCTTTATATTAGTGAAATGGAGTGCATAACTACGGGACTATCAGGTAGTGTAAGTGATCTGTGCATGAAAAGAAGGTGTGGATAAGTTTTGTACACATCAGGGTGTGTTTTTAATTTTATAAGTGTCTGAGTAGAATTTTGCATATCTCATCACCTCGCCCCTGCTTTTATCTTTCTTCTCTTGTTGTTTTTGTTCTTCCCAATCCTTTAATTTTCCTGCTGCTTTTATCTGCTTTGCTTCCTTCCTTCCATCCTGCTAGACATCTTTCCTGCTTTCATCTATCATGTCCTCTTCTCTCTCACTCTGCAGTCCCCAAACACATATCTCCAAGCTAACTCTGCTTTATAATCCACAGTACTAATCTCACACCTTTATTTTGTTTGGCCTTTAATCCTATGTTTTGACATGTGACATTAGGGCTGTAGGTTCTTTGTGACAAAGAAGGCATGTTACATGTCAGTGCAGTACTGCTCACAGTTTGCTACAAGTACTTTGGAAAAACTGCAACAAAGTGCAAACTGATCCTGCGCAACTTTTTTGGTATTTTAATCTTGTACTTGTCTGTTCTGTTTCTTAAGATAATATACTCTGAACTCAGATAATTATTTTTAAAACCAGCCATTACTGGTTAGATGTTAGTGGGTGAGGAAGACAGCTCTTTTTTATTTCTGACAAAAATACTGTATTTCTGTTAAATATAATTATGAGCCTTCTTCTTCCTGAGATCATCTCCTAATGTCAGTGTTCATAGAGAAAAGAATGGGTGTGCCTATTACAAGCAGAGTGTATCAGTCTCACCTGTGGGTAGTAATCAGAGACAGTTTACCAAGACTTTTGTGGTTGGAGTGCTTTGTATGGCAGGAGTGACATAAAACAGATGGTTGAAAAACTATAATCTTTTCTCCATGTTGATTTGTCAGCCTCTGGGATATAATCGTCTTAAAATTGCTATAATAAGTGAACATCCAGAGTTACTTTTGACTTTTAAAATCCTTTTTACTATGCTCAGGTACTTGACAAGGAAACCACTTGGCACATTTTAGCAATATTTCAGATAGGTTATGCCTATCAAGTTGAATATTAGTCAGAAATTACTGCAACTAATTTTCCGACTACTTGTGAAAACTACAATCATTTTTCAGAACATGCATGCTTTACTGTGTTAACTTAGATGCTTTATATCCATCTCAGTTTAGAAATAGAGGAGAAATAAGAAGTTACAAAATTCCTCTGATAGTCTAAATATTTACTTATTGGAAGAATATGCAAAATGCTTTATACATGATGGTATTACAAGTTGTGATCAGTAATATCTCTCTTCTTCAAGAAAATAAAGTAAAATAAAACCCTGACATTTACCGTAGACCTGTTGGAAAGACTTCATTTGAATGTTGAAGATAGTTTTTTCAAAAAAACCCCCAATATTACCTGCCCAAATATCAGTGCTTCCATGTTTTACTTAGAACATGCAAATATTTTCAGGTCTCAGCAGCTGAAATCTGACTTCTTTCACCTCCCCCTCCCTTCACAATTGGGACTTCAATATTTCAGCAGAAGCAAATTCTTGAAACAAATTAAAAAAAAAAAAAAAGGTCTTTCCAATTTTTTCCTATTTTTAAAAACTTTTTAATAAATTTTTATTTCTACTTGGCTGTGGTGAATAGAAATAACAAAAGGGAAAAATGTCAGGAAAATCATTTTACTACACAGGCAGGTGACAACAGCTTTGGATATAATTGCTGTCAGCTCAATCTGATCTTGAAATTTTTTCTTAAACATTCATCCCTCTGTCATCAGACTCAGGTGGAAAATGAAACTCCTTTGTCACTTGTGCCATTGTGAAAATAAAGCCATATTCACCCACTTTCTAATATATGATCTCTTTGGCAGATTACACGTCCTTTTCTGGGAAAGACTGCAGTGGCACTAAGCCTATATAAGCTTTTAGACTTTAGCAGCAGCCACAGGCTGGGTTTGAATATTCTGCCCAGCCTCTCTTACTCACCCAGTAGGAAATTACACCATAGTTTAGCTACCTCTCAACCCCCAGGTTTGAATATGGAATTTTTATCTGCTTTCTCACTTCTAGCCTCAAGTAGGAAGTCTCCAGAGACCACAGAAATCCTTAAAATGGCTGAAGAGTCCTCATCATTGGAGGAAAGCCCTAGGCACTTTGTGTATTTAAGGTAGGAATGCAAATACAGAACAAACCAAGCACAAGGGAAAAAATGTTTCAACTTGCCATGTGTCCTGATGTAGGCTGCCACAAAACTTTGGGTAGGCTCTGATACTTTAATGAGAACTCACCTTGCATTTGTGCTATTTATACAATATTATTATATTCATTTATGACAATTTAACGTTAATACTGCTGTTTTCTTGGAATACATGGGATGAATGTGAAATTGTCTCTGTTTCAGAGAAAGAAACACAGTTGTGAAGAATCTGCATGACACAAACAGATCTATTTACCACCAGCCATCAGCTGCTGCTGAAAGAACAACCTTCTGCTAGAAATGAGAACTGAGAAGTGGTCCATATGTTCTAGCTGCTCTAGGCCATTCTTCTGAGGCTGTCTGATTCTGCATCTGACTGATTCACACGCCTCTATCCTGCACTTCCAAACAGCTGTTTGTAGCAGGCTGAGCTTTATTAGGGAAGATTACACTTGTCACTTGTACAGTGCCCTTAAGGATATGAAGTCATCTAAAGATAGTGGAACATAAGGAGAGTCAAAGTTATTACTTTCAATCCCTGTGCCACTTCTTACCTGATTCTTGAAGACCCATATGGGTCCTGTTCATACAGGGTATGGAAATACACATGCAGCTGAGTTTCCTAGACGTTTAACAACAGCAGTAACTGTTGTTAAATTTCTCTTTTCTTTCTTTTTTTTTTTTTTTTGTTTAATTAATGTCTGGTTTTTCATCTAGTGATATGACTACCAATTCTTAGCAGCCATTTTAGCTTTCAGAAAGAAATACCTTCTCCATATCAGCAAATGGGTTTTCAGAGGCTCAGATTGATAAGTCCTGTTCTAACTTGCAGTCTCAGAATTAGCAATAGATTTTGTTGGTGCCTAAAATTAGTTTGAAGTAGCCCAAATTAGTGTCAAAGAATATGCAAATAGATTACTACGCCATCTAGTCACTGTCCAGCAATGTAGGACTGCTCCTCACAAGTAGTTTTATTGGTATAATTTATAGTTTTCATGGCTGATTTTAAACATGGCAAGCAATGTAATTTTTCTTCTCCTCCATAATCTACTTCCATATATTCTTTTGGCTGGATTCTTCTGGAAAAAATGTCTCAATTTCCTTTTCCACCATTTCCCCCCTATTTTTCTGATAAAGTCGAATATGCTTTTCCATATACTATGCTTCAGTGGCCCCAGGCACCATTCTCTGGCGCCTCCAGGCTCCAGGAAGCTCAGCTGATTCTAGCAGGACTATTCACATGACCAGCACACATATATATGTGAAGACTTCAACTGCTTTACATTTATAAACTTTGCATAGGTGACTGTTTATACAGAATGAAATGCTGGCAATGCTGCAAGGGCCTGTAAGTTCCCATGTAAGTATGGTTCACTCTGAGGTGTTTATGTTTCTCTTGGATAAAAAATATTGGTTTTTTTTTTTAATCTAAGGAACTACAGGTAGACTGCTGCTTTGACCAAAATCACAACAGGTATCTAAATAACAAAGGGGATATTCTTTTTTTTCTTCCTTTTCGTCTCTGTTTCATCATTCACCTTTGTTTTATCTCTCCAGACTCATTTCCCAAGGGGATTTCCCATTTTAGCAATGTGTCTGGTGAAGGTTTTGTGACATGTATGACAAGAGAGTTTCCTTTGATGCACACCTCACGACTTTGATGAAGACCTCCAATATAGCATGCATATGGCTATTATTAATACTTAATAAACCCACCTTGACACTGAACTCTCAAAAAAATTGTGTGAACAGACACAAATATCTTGTATCTCAATACATCCAAGTCCAAAATCTGGTTCAAATAATTAAAAAACATAAGACCATAAGACTTTGTGTATGCTGGTCAAGCTAATGGCTTACAGTGGTTTGCAATGACTTCTGAGCATCCCTCTGTACAGTCATATGTCATGGGTACATGGCTAACACTTCCAATTTCAGTGAACATAAATCAAAAGCCGGAAGATATCAAAGCTCCTTTTAAACCTTATCAGGAATGGAAATCTTTCTAAGACCAGTGAAACTGAAGCTTTCTTGTTTGTTCTTACAAGGTTTTGGTATCTAGAAATTGTACCCGGTTCCCTACTGTACAAGACTTGTGTCCCACAGGTTAAAGTTACACTGTTCACCTCTATGTGTTGTTCTGATACATGGCAAGTTGCCAAAATATGTCCCTTATTAATTAATCAAGAGTTCTATTGGATCTATTTCATTTCTAATTGTAGAATATTTGATTACCAATAGGAAAACATTAAGCTATACAGTTGCATTTGGTTTTATTGCAAAATGCAAAGTTTGATGTGTTTAATTATACTACATGGACACCTGACACGTTGTAAAATTCCAGGCAATGCTGGCAGGAAGGCAGGCAAACAGAGTGCTAGGTTGTCACACCTCAGAGAAACACAGAAGAGTTTTGATTATCCCAGATGTCTTTATATCAGCACCCAGTCACTCCCTGTATATGCACAGTGTTCTAAGTTTGAAGGAGAGGGATAAGAGGGATGACAAGGAATAGAAGCAATACTAAGAGCAGCATCCTAAAGCAAGCATATATACTTTGACAGCCAGGGCCAAAAAAGGTGTCAGATGTAAGGCAGGTCTTTCTTGGTGTAAAACATAAAAATATGTTTAAGTGTCGCACTCTTTTATTTAAAGATCCTCTGCTAATTTTCTTCTCTTAGACTACTTAGAAGAAATATCTACATTCAAGAATCCTGTGCTTGTCAGTGAGTGGGGTGGAATGCAGATAAAAATCCATGGTGTTTTAGCTTTCAGATGCAACATTTGGCATTCTGAATCCAGGAATATGAGCTCTATCTGTCTGCAGAGGTGTATGCTATGGTACTCTGCCAGTCATATCAGGGGCAGTATAGGGGCTTGTTATCATGGGACTTCTCTGTGAACTATGGTGCTGGCTCCTTATCCATATCTTCTGGGAGGTGGAGACCGTGGACCAGAGCTTCCTCAACAACTTCAGACAGCCCCAGCATAAGGTGACAGGGGTGGTATATTTGCCTTTAGGTACCATAGAAAATGTGTCATGTCCTTGCTTTGAGATTCAGAGCATTCCCTTAATCATTCACATTTGGATGAATTTGTCATTATGCTAGCTTATCCATAAGGAAAGGAGTTAAATTTAGACATATTTCAAGCTGCTGACTTCTTGCAATTGGAAAACAAGCAAACATACTAATTTATAAATTTATCTCCAGGCTTTGAATTGACATTGGAATTTTTGGGAAGGGGACAGAGAAACAAGAATTAATTTGTGTGCAAATGTCAGGTTGATTCCAAGACGAATCACTTGAAAGAATAACAATTTTAAGACTCATTCTTCTCATTTTTAGATTCTTAAAGATTACAATCCCTTATAATTAATTAAAGCATTTTGGAAGCAGGTTACTTTAAAATCTGTGCTTAGCCAAAATTATGTACTCACCACTGATTTTTTTGTTTAACTGACTGAACAGCAGCAAAAGCAGATAGATGTAAGCATTTGAGTCAGATCAGAAGAGATAAAGGTTTAAGCAGTAAAGAGTGCAATGGCCTGATACAAGAAATAGGTAGGAGCTACTAGTGAAAAGACAGATGCCTCAGCTTAAAAGCAGCCTTGTACATCAGTCACTGCAATTGTGAATTAATTCCTTTTTATACCAGTGTTAATAGCTTTCTGGAACATCCACAAAAGTAAAAAAGAAAGACAATGAGAAGTAATTGCATGAAGACTGTGTTTCTCATTTAAGCCATTGGGTCTCAGTTTACATATAAATGTATTCAGAATCAACAGCTTCTGGTCAATCATTTCCAGAATTGCATAGGGTTAGACAGAGTTACGCTTATTTAAAGCCATGCAGTTACCCTGAAGAGATGTGTGAGAAGATACATTCTAAATGCTAGATTTAGTAGTGAGCATGGCTGCTGGCTAAGGGTTTCACGTGTCACAAAAGAACCTGGAATCAGAGTTTTTGGATTGTCTGTGTCAGAATCTCCAGCCAGCAGATTTTAACCAGGAGAGTTCACCTTTGCTTATTCATGGCCTTATGGGCTATATCTCTGAAGAGGACTGCAACACTGGGTTTTTGGAACCAGAAGCCTGAGCAATATGGTATTAATACTGGCAGACATGCATAAATTCAAGCCCTTTTCTGCCAGCTACAGAAATTGGAAGGGATATTCTCTAAAAATGGATCTCAGAGTTAGAAGCAGCTTTGGACTGCATGAAAATGAAACTAATGTCTATCAAAAAAACTCCATGTTACCCTTGAATCATCAGTTCATACTGTCCATAAGGTTTTTGCCATCCCTTTATACGTGTTATACGTGTTGCTTCAATTAAAAAAAAATGACAACAACAAAATTATTAGAAATGGTGTGTCCTCATAAACAGTGCCGACAGAGTTGAGCATTTATAGAAATAGATATTAGCAATATTGCACCCACAATTATGTGGTGCAATCCCTGGTGTATTTTGTAACTGGATGTTACTGAACTCTGCCAGCACAGTCAGTAAGCTTGTGTTTTTACTGTGATTTCAACAGAGTGTTGTTTTTCTGCAGCAGAAACCCAACAGGTGTACCAAGTAACAGGAAAAGGGTACCCCTAAAATATTACTAATGAAATTGTTTCAACTACTGCTTATTAGGAACATTAGGTCACTGTTAATAATGTACTTTTCTAATGCTAACAATTGGAAAACATTCTTTTTCTTGAACAATATTTATAGATACTAATTCATCTTTTAAAGTTTATATTTTCACTTCTGTTAGTCCAAAAGTGTGAAAAAACATTCAATAATACAGTATAAACCATGGATGCTCCATGCTATGGGTGAGTTATTCTAGAGTTATTGCCGGTACAAAATGTTAGCCCAAGGTATAACTAGTCAAGTCAATGTCAGAGGATCACAGGAGAATTCAGGTGTGAGGGAAACTCAGGAGGTCTCTAGTCAGGCGTCCTGCTCTAAACAGGATCAGATGTGGTCAGAACAGGTTGCTCAGGGCTTTACCCAGATGAGTCTGAAAACTTCAGAGGCAGGAGACTGCACTAACTTTTTCTGGGCAACCTGCTCTACTGCTGGGCTATCCTTATGGTAACAAAATTTCTCCTATCCACTCCAAACTTCCCATTTCACCTTTCAATTTGCTTTCAACCTCCTGTGATACACCTCTGGGAAAATCCTGACTCTATCTCCCAAATAACTTCCCTGTAGGTCTCCCCTGGAGCTCTGTCTTTTCCTGTCTGAACAAGCCCATCTCCCTCACCTTCACCTCAAAGGCAAGTGCTCCAACACTGTCAGTCTTTGTGTGCTTTCCCAAAATCACTCCAGCTGATCAGTGATTGGCTTTTTATGGAGGGTCACAATGCTGGATGCATGTTTTAGATGTGGTCGAGTGAGTGCTAAATGGAGGGGAATAAATCTGTCCCTGATCTACTGGCCATGATCTGTTGACACAGACCCAGGTGCTGCTGGTCATTGCAGCTGCCAGGACTCACTTCTGGCATGGGCTCATCTCGCTGTCCACCAGATCTGCCAGGTTCTCCTCAGAACAGCTGCCCCTCAGGCAGCCAGACCCTAGCCTGGATCACTGTCAGAGGTTGTATACCTTTGTCTGTCCTTGTTGAATTTCACAATTTGTTCCCAAGGTGTGAGTTAAAGGAGTGACTGTGTCTGGTATCATTCCAAGCTGTACACACGACTGGGAATCAGACAAACTCACATGAACCAGGAGAATAGGAACCATTCCCATTTCTGCTTTTTACCCTTGGGCAAATCATGTCACCTCCCTGTTTTAATGTTGTCATCTAAAAAGGCATTTGTCATTTATTAGTATATTTATTTCCCTTTACAGAGCACTCCTGGCCAAGTTTATCAGCAATATTTGATTTCTTTCTCCTGAAACCAAGAGGATGAAGATAAAGATTGAACCCAGGTTTCCACCTGCAGTGTCATTTATGAACAGCTTTTCAACAATTAGATACATTCAGTATACAATTACAAATATATGTGGCTGTTAGGAAGTCAAGTGTAAAAATAATTTTGCTTTCAACCTGTTTCTCAAAAATATCTAAACAAAAGCACAAGCTTAATTTTCATCAGAAGCATCCCAGCAGAACTCTGAGTGTAGTGCTTACAGGCTAACTCTAGAGTGGCTAAAATACAATTCTCTGTAATTCATCATTAATTTTGTCTTTGCCATTTTTTGTGTTTAATAGTTTATCTTTTAGCTCCTTTTTTCAGTCTCTGCTATAGATGGTCAGTCGTCTGCTGATACTTTTCCCTTGACAGAGTGCTAAATAGGCACTTCATGATGTTGCAAAGTTTGTCTTGGGATTTACTAATTTTCAGAGAAACATCCCAAAGGCAATGTTTCCTGATAAGCTGGAAATTGCAGAAAAAAGGAAATCTGCTCTTTGGGTTATTCCCAAATAAAGTTTGCACATAATTTTTTCAACTACTGTGGAACATCTGCACTCTGCCAAAAAGAAATCCAGGCCAAACTTTCAGACTTTGTTTCCATCTGTGATTCATGCTGCACACCCCATGCAGCAGGGTGTGACTACTTGCTGGGAACATGTTTGTACAGATCCTTACTGGATACCTGTAAAACACAATGCTTGTTTCTGGCAGAGAAACAAACTTGCTCAGTAAGTAGAAAATACTCCTCAGCTATCAGCTTTCACACTTTTTTGTTTGTTTGTTTGTTTTAAAAGGTCCTGCACTGGCAGCCACTTGCAGACAGTACTTTGGAGGTGTCCATTGAAGGCCAGGTGTTCATGTTGTGAGAAATACACCAGAAAGTATTGATTCCTTTCACCGGTTCATCTGTCAGGCTGTTAGCAGGAAAAGCTGATACCCTCTAGAAATGGTTTAAAAGGTAAAAACTGAAGTGACACTGTTCTCCCATGTGATCTCTTGGCTGTTAGTGCTCTCACCACACAGATCATGGCACATGTAACTCTAGTATAAACTTTTATCTGCAGACTTAGAAGACACAATCTGTCTTCTTTATGTGATGTCTTCCTTTGATAGAGATCTCATACCAAGACCACAGTCCTTCACAAAAGCTGTATCAGCCCTGCTGTCAAAGAAAGGGTCAAATGTCATAATGAGGCCTAGATATCCACTCAAAGGCATCTAGATGCAAGCAGTTCCAACTCTATCCTATCCACAAACACTATAACTTCTTTCATATATATAAATACATAAGGAAAGAAGGACTTAGAATCCTTTTACAAAATTCCTCTGGAGGAGTTGTATGTAGCAGCTGGTTTGCAATTGCTATTACCATAAAAATTCTGATTTGGAAGAAAAAGAGCACTCAAACTCAATGAAAACATACAGCAGACATTAACCCTGGAAAAGAAGAGCTCTTGAAGGAAATATTTCTTGGCTGCGTTTTTCTCTCCCACACCAAGATGTGCTGTACTGACATTTTATAAATGCCGTAGGTGTGGTCAGCAGTAAATCATGACTCTTCTGGGGAGTTCACTCCCCAGCACCTTCAGCTGTATTATGCCTTGAGGGCGGCTGTCTCACAGCATACTCATGCACAACTCAGTGCTTAGGCAGAGGATCTTCACATTCATGTTACAACATGGGAAAAATATTTCTGTAACATTGGTACTTTTCCCAGTGAATTTTCTCATACCTGATGATCATCCTCATACTTAAGAGCTCTTGAAAAGAAGTGTCTTGGCTGTGTACACAGCTAGAGGCTTTAGGGTTCTGGCTTTTCTCAGGAAAATTATGTTTACCTTTCTGACAGAGTGCCAAGCATTAAAAAACTCCTTCCTGCAGTATTACAGTTGAAGAAGGCAAGTTTAAAGGGAAAAATAAAATTAAAGCCAACAAGACAACCCCACCTTAGACATTATCACAGTTTTCAAGCTTGGAAGAAGAAGATATAAAACAGCAAATTGCCAAATTAAAAGCTGACAATTTATGCAATTTGGTGTTTCAGTTGACAGAAAGAAGTATTTGGGTACCTAATCTCAGTGGTATCTGGTTGGTAGTATAATTCTATAGCTGTTAGGTCTGAACCAGCAACATATCTAGTCATTATTGAAATGCAATTGTATGACTAATACAGCTGAGTTAGTTTCACTCTTTTTAATGTGACTTGCTTTGTTAAAGATTGGTATGTCTTTTCTTCTTTGACTAAACTAACATATTCTGCATCATGCAGCATTGGACTTTGTTTTAGGAAAAGGGATTTGAAAGTTGGCTGAGTCACATTGACACACACAGAAAGTCTCATGAATTCATCCAGTAACAAAAATGTAATAGAACACAATGGCTATTCCCTGAGAAACTATGAGGAATAAAACTCTACAAAATACTTGTGTTGAAGACACAGCTCTTTCCTTGGTCATTTGACTATTAATCAACATTTTTAAAAATCTGGTTAACCCTATATGCTAATATTTGCTACATTTAAAATCAAACCCATAAACCAAAGGGAGAAGTACTGTCGTATAGTCTGACTGTATACTGTCATATAGTCTGGTTGTTGTTGCTGTCATCATACTATGCATATTGTACTATTTTAACCACTACTGACAATTCTTTTTTTCAACAGTGAAGTGAGAAAGAGACACTTTTACAAACAAAACAATGTGACAGTTGAAGTTCCATGAAAACATACTGTTTATAGTATTTAAATCAAACAAATATGTTCCTCCATCCACTGAGTAGAGAGTGAAAGATTTTGTTGTTTTCAAGCCAAGAAAATCCAATTCAGGAGTTAATATCTACTATTTAGGAGTTTTTCAAGGGAAACAAAAATAAATTATTAAATTATTATAAAAATATGAGCTAGTAGTTTAATGTACAAGTATTAGTAATGGAATAGGATATTTATAATTCCTGTAATTTTTGGTTACTGTTAATCTGTTTGCATCAACCCCCCAAAAATGGCTGGTTTTTCTTATTCTCTTTCTGATCCTTCCTCTTTTAAGAAGCAAACAGAAAAGGAGTGAGAACTGCTTTCTGTACAAAGTCTCATGTTTGTTTCAGATCTTAGCTGAGGGTTTGGAAATTGTGCAGGCTTCTTTGGAAGTCTCCTGAATTAGCTAGATGTTCTTGTTTGCTCTTTTCTCATTTTCTTTTTAGCTTATATATCACAAAAGTCCCAAAAACTTCATCAGCAGGCTAATAAATCCTATAACCAAGCTCAAGCTGTAATCCTGCAGTTCTGTAACAAAGCAAACAAACCAACCAAACAAGAATAACAACAAACAAATAAAAACTAAACCAATAGCAACAGCAAAAAATAAAAAAAAACCCAAACAAACAAAAAGCAAAACCAAAAACAAAACAAACCAACAAAAAACAAACCAACAAACAAACAAAAAAGCAAACAGAGAGAGAAAAACCCAAAATCACAAAAAACACCCCTAGGAAATCTTGAGAAGATAACCCCTCAGTAACATTTTCTCACCTCAAGTTTCTCTTTCCAGTGAGGTAGGGGTAAAAGGCTGAGAGACATGCCACCTCCAAGCATTTGCCTCTTGGTGATGAGAAAGAAAAAATACTTCAAAGTTAAGTAAGGAATATAAAATTTGAAAGTACTCAGGACTTTTCAAAATGTTACTTAAAAGGACTGGGATATTGACTTTGTAATATGTCGTACATGCAGTCCTTCACATCTGTCTGAATTTTGAAAAAAAATGTTCTTGTGATGAAGCTTTGAGGAAAAAAGTCAGTTTAATTATTCTCTCTTAGAGTTATGCATTTGAAGATGAGGAAATATCTTTTTTCAATTTATGCACTACCTGAGTAGTATAATCCTAACAGATGATTTTTAGTACTGTTATGATAGAAATAGGAAATCCAAGGAAACCAGGGTTTCCCTCTGTAGGTTTGGGGGGGTCTTTTAACTAATTTAAGCTTTTGTGCCAGCAAATTAGGAATCAATGTTTTGCATTTCATATTCAAATGATATTGATATTTTAGTTTGCACAAGAATGAGATTTCATCTGAGATTAGAACATTCAGCCTGACTTGTAGCACCCTGACTTGTAGCACTCGTAGCACTTGTTTTGTTTGTAAAAGTGCCTCTTTCTCACTTTTCTGTTGAAAAAGAATATTCAACAAAGGTTAATACTCTGTTATTATTTTCAAGTTACATATGGATTAGTCATAACATGGTAGACATGAGGTAAATCACAATGGGGGTGTTATCAGGACCCGATAACTTCAGATTTCATGCACTATTCATAACGAAATCAAGTATGGACCTCTTTTAGCCTTCTAAAATATGTCTAAGACAATTACCATAAAATCTTTTCTATATTATTAGCATAAGGAAAGTTACACTCCCCACAGGCTATAGAGCTTATCCTAATGTAAGTGAAATGACAGGTGAAATGGACTGTCCTAGGAGGTCCCACTGACCAAAAGAGGGCTTAAGGATAGCTGTCTTTCACTTAAGTGAGTAATTCTAAAATGTATTGTAGTGTATTGCCCTGTATTACAAGAAATGTTAAACAATCTTTCCCCAGTTATCCTGGGGAAAAATGGCATCCTCATGCCACTTTTGTCAGAAGACATCTGTACAGCAGTCAGCCTTATCATTGTTGGGAAATCCCATTGGGATGGACAGACATTGCTGTGCAATTTTTTTCACAATAATATTTAACATCTTTCTTCTCTCTGCCTTTGGTGGTACTATCTAAGAATCTCAATCAAGGTTTGTAAATTTGATGTCTTCCTGGACGTGGATGCCAAGGCATCTGTGGAATCATTCCAGGAGTAGCTCAATTGTCTGGCTGGTGCAGACCCAGCACAGTTTGACAGAGGGCAGAGGGAGAAATGAGACAGCATTGCTCTGCTCAGGCAGCAGTGGTTCACCCGTTGTGTGGAACTTCCTGTTATGTAGGTGTGGCAGGTTATGTTATCATGTACCCCTCTTATTACGTTCATCGCCAGCCTCATGTCAGCTTCAGCTTCAATCTGTATTAACAATTAATATTTGAAACCATTGCTTCTCACTAAAGTCTTCAGGAGCATTCCTCTTGACACCAGGTGGGTTTAGTGGGCTCTAAATTGAACCTTTTGTGTTACCAGTAACACAATGTAATAAATCGCTAATAAGAGAACAGGACAATGACGTATTTCAGCAATGGCAGGACTGCTTTGTTTTGGTTTGGGTCTGATTTGGTTTTGGCTCCTTTTTTTTTTTTCCCCCCAGAAGAAATCTAGGCAAACAACAAAATTTAGCTTATATTTCTTGCCTTTCTGTTAAAGCATTTACTGCTAAGAGCCAAAAACTAAATTGTAACACAGAAAAATATTCTTCCATTAGTCTTCCATTGTAATGCTTACTGTATTAAAAAGCCTTTTCCATTGCTCCTTCAACCTTTAATAAGGTGAAAAAACTTACATCTCTGTGTTTGCTTTTCACTAGAAACATCTGTCTCCCAGAGTTTCGGGCAGATACAATTCTGGTGAGATACCATGTTGCAGCTATCATCCCTCAAAGAGATGGGTGTGAAGGTCAACAAAGGTGAAATAATACTGATTCTTATGTTACGGTTAGGGTATCCTAAATGTAAAAATAAAAAGGGAAATTGTAAAAGGGACAATAAATATTATTGAAGTGTTTGGTTCTTTTTTATCATTCATTGTGAAGTTGTAAACAACAGGATTTAAAAAGTGTTATTATTTTGCAGATAATCCTCCCAAATAACCTTTGTTATTACACATAGGGCCAGTATCTCAGAGAAATACAAATTTACCTTTATTTTTCATAGAAATTGACAATGGAATAAATTATGAAAGAATACCTTCAAAAGCCAAGTACATCCTGAAAGAGTTATACTAGACTCTGATAAGAGAAAGATAGTGTTGGAGGTAGGTAGTAATTTCGTTATTCAAAAGAGATATGGGCAACTTCGCATTTCTCAGATCCTGGTGGAGTTGTAACGGTGAGCAACAGGGGGATCTCCATGGCAGAGTGTCTTTTCTAGAAAAAATCAAATAAAAACAAATGCAGTAAGCTGAACATATTATTCTTTACATAAAGTCATCCTCACTGAAAAAGAAAGGCGAGTTCTCTCAGCAATCTCCCACTGTCACAGGTTATAATCAGCCTGTGGGACCATCTGGGAAAGTATTGTTTTCCCATCTGACCACGGTGTGTCTGCCTCAGGCACAAGCCTACTGGAAGCAAAATGACTTTAACTTTCCCTCCTTTCAGGCAATAGCAGGCAGAGTGTCACTGTGTAGTCACACTAACCAGCTGTGGGCACATGGTTAAAAAGCCGTCCTGCGACTTCCTTCCTCAGAGACAGACCCAGCAGGTCTGCCTGGCCAGGCATCTTTCTCACAGTGCATCTGATTAACATTTTGTGGTGTACTGTGGTCTGAGGGCCTTCTTCACAAAATTTAGACATATGTGTATTTCTTTTCTTCAGAAATCCTACCTCACCTGGTTTGTGTGAGTCAAATTTTTGCTGAAGCAAATTATGGCATTAACAACCATAGAAGTGGACTTTATAATTTTCTTAATGAAATTTGAAAGCTCTGCAGAAGCTACAGATTCTTATTGTTGTTCAGTGACCCAGTGGCTATCATGGATGGAAGAAAATAAGCTGTATCTTAATTTGCTCTGAAGTGGTTACTTATGCAACACTGGATTCAACGTGATACCCCAAAATGCCTGTTTGCCTGTATAGTCTGTCTGTTCAGCTTCTCCAGCTTGCTCGTTTACGTTGCTTTCCTCCTGCAGTTCTTGCATTGGATAGTGACACTGGAAGTCACGAATGCTTCAACTCTGATGGGGTGAAGGCAGAGCATCCCTGTGGAGCATTCTGCTGCTAGAGATAAGCTTGTCCTCAAACCTAAGGGAACATTCAAAAGCAGGCCACTTTCTGTAGGTGCCTTATGAGTGACAGACTTGCTCCTAGGAGCATGCTGGGGGATACGCTGGGCTGTGGATTATTTCCTCTTGAGATGAAAGCAAGCGAGTTCCTCTATAATGCAGGATTTGATGTTTGTGCTTCATTGGTGTTGCCTAGATACTGTAATGACTGATGTCTTTAAAACACAAATAATCTTGCAAACAATAGAACATTATTAAGGTTGCAGAGTCAAGTACTCAAAAGATAGGAAATGCCAGAAGTAAGATTGCCCAGGAAACCTTAATTCAGCCATCTTTTGCTGAATGCACTATGAGACTTTAGTTACATAGGACACATGCTTCATTAAGCATGAAGAGAGGCAGTGCTCCAACAGCGAGCAGTTGTGCTCCAACAGCGAGCAGTTGTATATTGTATTTGCCTCTCACTGCTCACTCTATACCCCATGGCCTTATTTGCCTCCCATTATTCAAACACTGCTCTAAGGCAGAATTATTAATTTCCTCTAGGGTCTCAGACTGTTTCACAAACATTAAGTCATTCAGTCCCACAAAACTCAAATTAACTCCTTTTTTTTTGGTAGGAAAACCAATACAGAAGTTGTTTAAGGTCGAAGGTTTCTATCAGGTTGAGGTGTCTGTCAAGGTGATCTAAATCAGAAGCTTTCAGAGTACTTTGAACTACATCTTCAAAAACAGTATCTGTTGACTATAGCTGCAACTTTTACTTATTTTATATGTAATAAAAGTTTGTCTCTAAATACATAGAGTTTGCACATACACATAAATATAATGTACCAACCTCTTGACATTAAAATGATGTATTTCTGGTCTCTTGTGCTCTGAAAGATATTTTCAGTCTGTATTTTCTAATTCAATGCTCATTGAATCAGCGCTCCTGTGCATTTATCGTCGGAGACGGCATTCTGGTATCACTGATGCCAGAGATGTCTTCAAAATGCCTTGAAAACTGTCTATAATGCAACATTCTGAAGGAGTGGATTTAGCATAGGGATCTCTCATAAAGGTACTACCTTTGGACCTTCACTGTGACATTATTCATTATCTAAATGAATTGTGTTTTTCTTTTCCTGAACCTCCATTTAAATTAAATGCTCATAAAATACATGTTCAGCAATTGAATTGTTTCTATAGAAAAATATATTTTAATGCTCTCAGTATTTTAAGAAAATATATCCCCCGTCTATACTGAGAGAGCATAAGCTGCTTTATTATGTGAATTTGCCTATTCTACATATAAAGTTCTGCTCTAAATTTTAGTATGAGAGAAGATTCCTTCATTTACAAACCCCATTCTAAAATATATTTCCCTGTTTTTGTTTTGTGGGTTGTTTTGTCTCTGTTTTGTCCATATTATATTCTAGCATATCTGTGCCTGTGTAAGAAAATTTTAAGAAAACAAAAGAGGAGAGTGCAGGTACACCTTTACGCAATTGCACAGGTCACAGTGTCCTGCAATGAAAATATATTTGCCTTTCAAAGACATGGAATAATGATTGTAGATGTTTGCTGAGCAATAAAACCATCTAACCATATTTGTGTCAGGGCTACTGTTAAAAAATAACGAAGTTTTGCAACAAAGAACTCTGAAGTGCTCATGCTAATAACGAAGTTTTATATTTGGTTCAGAGACTAAACTGAGAGCTGGACAGTTGAGAAAGTACCCTAACAGGATTTTATTATATGCTGAAACTGTTTCAGGGTTTTTTTATGATGAGTGACCTATTGAAATAATTCTGTGGAAATATCTCCAGGATGAAGTTGCTCCTTCAGCAAGAAAAGATTATGTAACTACAACCCTCAGAGTCACAAGAAAACATAAAAGTAAAGCTTATTTCTCTCTGGTTTGCATATTGGCATTGTTAAGTGAAAGAATTATTAAGTGCCCTGTAGGAACCTAATTTGAATTCCTTTTTGATTTTAATGGAAATTGGATGAGGCACTTAGTTCATAAATCTACCAATCATGTATAAACTTGTATAGAGTTTTATTTGCCAAATATCAGTATAAACTTTCTCTTGTTCCTTTTTGTTAATTATGAACACATGAATTTTGATACACCCATTAAGATGTATGTGGCTAGATTCAAAACTCTCTGATATCATAATTTTTTTGACTGTGACAGCTTTCTGAAATACTGCTCTAATAATTTTTAACTTTATCCATTACTAAAACACCTTTTTTATAACTTGATATTTAGTTTTTTTCATTTTAGATGTGTTGTCAGAGTTCATTCTCTGCCACTTTTTTTGGCAATCCATGTACTCTATGCTTTTTCTGTTATAACCCACTCATAACTACCCTTTTTGGGTATATTATATATGTAGATATACCAAACAATATTGGGCTCAGTATTGTTTACTTTTTCATCAGTGGCTTGGATGAAAGAGCAGAGGCCTCCTCAGCAAGTTCCCAGAGTACACAAAGCTAGGAGGAGTGGTCAATACCCAAGAGGGCAGTGCAGCCCTTTGGAAGGACCTCAACAGGTTGGAGAGATGGGCTGAGAACTGTCTGAAACTCAACAGAGGAAAAATGCAGGGTTGTGCACCTGGGGACAAATAACCCCAGGAACCGGCAGATGCTTGAGCTGATCTGCTGGAACCTGTGGGTCCTGGTGGACAACCCATAGTTTATGAGGCAGCAGTGTGCCGTGGGGGACAAGAAGGCTGATGGTATCCTGGGGTGTATCAGGAAGAGCATTTCCAGCAGGTCAAGGGAGGTGATCCTGCCCTTCTACTCAGCCCTGATAAGGTCACATCTGGAGTGCTCCATCCAGTTCTGGACTCCTCAGGATGAGAGAGACATGGAGCTCCTGGAGCTGGTCGAGTGGAGGGTGGCAAAGATGATTTAGGGATTGGAGTACCTCTGCTGTGTGGAAGGACTGAGGGAACTGGGCCTGTTCAGCCTCAAGAAGAGATGACTGAGAGGGGACCTCATCAATGTCTGTCAGCATCTGAAGATGAAGATAAGACAATGGAGCCAGGGTCTTGGTGGTGCCAAGCAATAGGACAAGAGGCAATGGGAAGAAACTGATATGCAGGAAGTTCCACCTGAAGGTGAAGAAGAACTTCTTTACTGTGCAGTGACTGAGCAATGGCAAAAATTGCCCAGAGAAGTTGTGGAGTCTCCCTCAGCAGAGATTTTCAAGAACCGTCTGGACACAAACCTGTGCAATGTGCTCTAGGATGACCACTCTGGTCCCTTCCAACCTGGTCTGTGATTCTGTGATATCCTTTGTGATTTACGCTCCTTTAAAAGACAGTTTTTACAGGGGAAAATCTGTTCTTAACTTCTGCAACTGAGCTCCATGCTGGAACAGGGCACTGTGAATCCAAGTTAAGGGCAAATGTTGTGTACTCAGAAGAGATTCTGCCTTCTTGGAACCTGCGTAACAGTGGCCAGCAAGTAATACAGACCATTAGAACATCTGGTTTTCTTTTCTACTAGGAGGACCCCATAGTAAATTCTGATGTAACTGCTGCGGTATTAAACTCATCAACATAGCCAATTCTGTCAATTAAACTCATTCTCATAGGCAATTCTGATGTAACTGTGCTGATGAAACTGCTGGGGTATTAAACTCTTCAGCAGGCCATTAAATAATATTTATTTACTGTGAAGTCTTTGTGTCTGGAATTTTATTCCTGTACTGAAATGCAAGGGCGTGTCCCAAATTATCCTGATGATACTCAAATAGCAACATCTTCACATTTTACATTATTTTTTTTTCATCAGGTAAGACACCTAGACCAGTGTAAGATGATCCTAGTAGAGCATATGCCAAAGACAAGCATTTATCTGTTCTTTAAATCTGATTATTTAAATCTACATTTGAGTCTGAGGCTGTATCTTTCTCAACTATGCAGAGATTTTGCTAGTGTCAACTAGGAGAGGTAATTTAGCCAAACTGGAGGTGTGAACTACTTCCATAGCATTGCCAGCCCTTGGATTCACTTGGAACCAGAAAACTGTGAATGCCACTTAAAGACACTTGTTCTCTGTTCTCTTGAGGTAGCTACACATTCAATACCACTTCGGTAATGTGAACTTATGAGGAGGGAGAGACAGAAGAGGTGGAAAGAGAGAAGGTATTTGCTGAAAAAAAGGTGATTACAGAATAAATATTTTCACCCTTCAGCTTCAGAGCAAAATATTGCAGTCTGAGAAACTACTGTTGTATTCTCCAGGGCTCTGTAAAATATATTTACTGCAAAAGTATTTAATTTTCCTTGTACTACATAAAACAAAAGCAATGAAATGAAGTTTCAGTCAAGTCCTTAGCTAATGAAGTTCAAAAGGGAAATTGAAAAGGAGCTCTGCATTTCTGAGACTTAATTCCAAAGAATATTATCATGCCTGAGGTTTTTTAACTTGTAGTACATGTTTTTTATCTCTATACAAAACTCTCTTTAAGATGAAATATTTCATTGATTACCGAAAGAGTGGTTCATTCTTACACTCTGTCTTCATTTTTTTTTTTTTCAATATTTGACCACATTTTACATTCTTCTTCTAAAAGATTCTAGAGATTTCTTCCTCTTGAGTATTCAGGTTTTCTCCCTTTTCCCCCCAGTAGTATTTGTAACCTTTTCTATCCAATTCTTTAAAAGCTATTTTTTAATACTTTGCCAATATCTGTTTTTTCTGAGTGTCATGTCTTCCAGTTATGTTTGGGATCTCAAGCTATATTAATGTAAATTGTCTTCTTAATTTTTTATGATGGATGATGCATTTCGTCAAAATACGCTTTGAAATAAATACTACACTGTACAGTGCCTAATTTATTTTGTTAGAATAGATACAGATTTCAATACATATCAGACAACTTGTCCTGACAAACTGCTTACCTTATTTCAATTTAAGGCTTTTGAAGTCCTGTTGCATTCTCTCAGGCTTTTGATTGAGTTGGACTTAGAGATTTCTAATGTAAGAACAAACAATAAAAAAAAAAACAAACCAAAACCCACCAGATCTTGACAATTGACATATTTTGACGTTAAGAAAACGTAACTATAAAAAGGACAGTGGCACCACCTGAGAAGAAGCCCACACTGATGTAAGCTCTAAAATGAGCTGTGGAAAACCCACTTCAATTTAGTAACTTCTAATGCATGACTTTTCAGCTAAGCTGAGAATATCTGCAGGTATTTGGTTTTTGCTTTGAAGAATTTTACTCTTTTATGCCACCATTCTGTGTTTTTACTCAGCTTAAGGCACTCTGTACTGTCTAGAGCAAGCATTTATTAAAAAAAAAAAGGCACAATAAATTTTGCAATACTTTGAAAGTTCAAAGGTCTCATCTGCTGACTTACACAGGTTTAAAAATACAAACTTAAGTAAGTTCATTAATGATTGATTCTGAAGCTCCATCCACTCAAAATAAGCAGCCAAAATGTCCTGTAAGAGTGCCTAAAGAATTTTTCAGAAGAATTGATCTACAGAAGACCTTTGTTGTTAGAGTGAATAAATTCACCAGGTTTGATATTGTGGTAGATGTAGAACTTTTGGAGAGATGGTCATTTTCATACAGACGCAACTTCAAAAGTCTGTGTAGTTCGTAGGAACAAGGACAGCACTGTAGCTACGATAATCAGTGTAAAAAGAGCTGCGGTATTTCACTTGTGCAGAGGCACATTCAATTTTTAACAATTTAAGTGGTGCTAGAATGGCAGAGGGAGATGCTGTGATTTTTCTCAGCATATACCAGTGTTGTTGGTAACTCAGAGATCCTTTTATTTTCCAGCTGTTTGGTGAGGTAAAAGTTGCACAGAGCCCGTAGATCACAGAAATGTTGTTTGAAAGTGACTTCTACATAACATATAGTCCAACTGCCCGGAGCTGCACCGTCACTAACACTATATTCAGCTCTGGTTTCGCCTGAGTTTTGAAAACCTTCAAGGGTGGGACAAGCAGTTTTAATATGGTATTGTCTCACAGTGGTTTTTGGTTGGCTGGTTGGTTGTTTTTGTTGTGCTGTGTGTATCCTCATTTCTGCCATGAACCTCTCAAGGTTCCTTGTCTCCTTTGACTTTCTGGTCATACTGATTGCCACTACTGAGACTTAGGATCTGTCACCTTTGTAGCTGCCCTTCCAGTAGCTGCTGCCTGCTGTAAGAACTTCCTTCACCTTCACTCTGCTGTGCTGAACAAGCTCAGCTCCCTCTCTTAGTTAGGCAAGGGTTTGTAAAGTAACAAAGAACGTGGAAAAAGACTACTTAATTTAAACCACATCCAGTAGCTGATGAACAACTAAGCATGATATGTGTGAGAAAATCATTGACTTGATTACTATAGATACACAGTAATCTAAAAAAATTATTATAACTAATACTATACTGTCTAAAGTTTCTATTAGCATCAGACACTTGCTTTTAAGCACTATGAAAACTCAAAGTACAGCAATTCCTGATGAAACACTTTTTCAGTCTGTCTCTTTAAGACAACAGTTGTAGGAATCATTTCCAAATTAATATTTATAGAAATTATGGAAAAAGATATCCAGGTTGGTCCTGTTAAGACCCACAGAGACAAAAAATTCAGAATTAAGAGGCTCTGGAAAGTCATGAAGCAAAGAGTCTAAACTTCTTTAATCCTTTGTTCATTTTATTAATTCCTGTCCTTTGGCCCCTTTTCAACTGAGTCAAACTCTATAATGTTATATCAACAGTCTATAGGAGACACCACACTACCATAGGTTAAGGTGCTACTCTGATGGAAAGCATCATCTTCCTATTTTTTTCTTCTGTTTCAAGAGAAATATTCCCAGGGAATTAGATGGAGTGGGAAAGGTGTTTTGGCCTGATAAAGATAATTCTAAGTGCATTTTCTACATGAAAAAGTATGCAGCCATAACTGAAAAGTGGCTTCTATGACTAAGCTACCTTTCGAAATCATTTTACATTTGAGAAGTAGATACCTCAGGTTTTTGTGTTTTAATTAAAGTAAGACAGTGTTTTGTGCAGTACTACTTATCTGTCCAAAGCTGAAAGCTGATCGAATACAAAGTTTCTAAAAGTTAAGAACACCTAATATTTAATGAAAGTCTCTGTTAGTGGAAGAAATCCTAAAACCTGAAACTTACCTTAAATTGTGAGAAATGTGAGAAATAAACATCAAGGATAGAAATAGATAGTTAAAATTACTTTTTCCCTTCAAGGTTGTAGAAAAAAAAAAAACAGTATTATCCATTCCCATAAGACCTATTGTCAACAGGTGCAAACACTACTGTCCTTCCTGAATATTTTAAGTTTTTTTCCAGGAGATAGGAGCTGAGATTTATTTCTAGTAAATGCAGCTGGAAAAAAAAAAAAAAAAGTAAATGCAGCTGAAAAAAAAAAAAAAAGAAGAAGGACAGAAATGTCAGGACAAGCAATCATTTTGTGTCATGACTGGAAGAAAAAAGTACATGCTCTTCATAATTACAGTGTCAACCCCCACAATTCAGCAAGGGAGATGGGACAATAAATGGACAGATAGCAATATGGCAGGGTAAGAAGAGTGAAATAAATGACTGGAACAAGAATTGGGATAAGACTAACTGCATAATTGAGTGAAAGACTTAATGCCTCTGTCAAGAAAACTGAACGTTCAGACTTGAAGAGTAAGTCAAATATCTCAATAAGAAGTACTGTAAGAACAGGCTTAAATGGTAATCTTTTAAAATGGAAAGTTCCATTAGGCAGGTGGATATCATATTTAAACATATGATTACAAACATATCTTGAAAAATTTGAGTAAAGGAGGGGAAATTGAGTGAAAACTCTTCTGGAAATACAAAGACTGTATGTGCCCTTTATGTTGTGACCTATGCATAAATTTATTTTGTATTGCCTATCAGGTATTATGGCAATTCTGAGAAAGTGTATACAAGTTGACAAAAATATTGGAAAAACAAGATCTCTTGATGAAATTGTGCATTAGGCATGCTGGGTTTTTTGTTTCATCACAAAGTCTTTTGTCTCCTCCAACAGCATCAGTCTTAGACAAAGAAGAGAAACTGGTAAATACACACAGATTGACAGCTTTTGCACTTTTCACCTTCCACTAATGGAATTCCCAGGATGCCTGAGTATGCCCAGCAGGCTTGCTGATTTTCTCACAAATAACCTAGCAAATTCCCTGCAGTGGTCTGGGAAAAGAGGGTGTGAACAGCTGCATGCTCTGTCCTCCACAGAAGATGTTGCAAAAAGAAACAAACAGGTGAATAAAGGAATGGTTGTTTCACAACCTGCCACACTTGGGTATTTTTGTTATACATAAAAGCTTTGTCATAAGTAAATTGGGATGTGACATATAGGAATAAAAGACCTGACTCAGGTGTCAGAAAACTTTTCTCTTTTTTGACCAAAGGTTTCTTCATCAAGGGAAATAGTTGGATTGCTATAAGCTGGACCCAAGGAATGAACTAATATGCATGCTGTGTAGAGTGATCATTAAAATTGGCCCCAGAGCAAATAAATCAAACCAACTTGGCAGTAAAGCTGTTTTCAAGAGTGACAAAAGGCTGCTTACATTTAGTTAAATTCAGTATTTGCATCAACAGGTGACTCATTACTATCTCCAGAAATGAAAAAATTACTTCTATTTACTGAATACATGTTACAAAAAGTACACTTTTCTGATATGCAACATCATAAACATAAAACTCATGTCATGAGGAATATTTGTGGCAGTGAGAGCAGCAACTGTCTATCTTAGGACACAGAAAAAAGTATTTCTAACATATATAACATATGTAATACATTTTAAAGTGTTCATTTCCTCTACATAGCACAGTATAAAAGACACTGGATGCAGGTCCCGTTCCTACCTTTACCAATAATCAGCAGCTGGAGGCAGCTCAAATTCTATGGTTGAAAATTATACATTTTGATAACAAAAGTCCAATTGCCATGGGAAGATGTCGAATTTTAGAAATTCATACACTTTATATATTAACTCTTAAACTTTTGGTTGAAATAGACAATATCTTTCTTCTTAAAATGAGTAGAAATATTTCATTTTCTAACTTAATATTTTAAAAAACCCTTTTTTGTTGAAAATCTTTCTAGTTTTCACTGACACAAATATTCATTCTATTATTCATTTTCGGTGTTTCATCATATAGAAAGAGGAAAGTAGATTGAAGTTTTTCACATGAAAAGCTTGTATTAATGACATTGTATGTGCTTTAAAAGTAACTTTCAGTCTTTGATTAAATTTATTACAAACAGAATTGTAAAAAAATATATTTGTCAGCACTTTTCTAATTTGTTTAATTTGTAGCCTCAGAATTTGCAACACTCCAGTTAACAGATACATTTTATGTTTATTTTTATAGCTACAGGACTATAGGTAAACAAATCCAGACAGCGCTCTTTTCCTCTCTGAAACATCCAGTTGCAGAGAGCAACACATCCTAAGAGAAGGACAGTTACTCACAGCTGCCCAGAGAAGCTGTGGATGCCACATCCCTGGCGGTGTTCAAGGCCAGTTTGGATGGGGCTCTGAGCAACCTGGTCTAGTGGGAGGTGTCCCTGTCCATGGCAGGGGGGTGGGACGAGATGATCCTTGAGATCTCTTCCAATGCAAGCCATTCTATGATTCTAAGCAAGAACATGAAGCTAGGAGTTATGTCCTCTATTTTCCTTTGAGTACGTTGTAAAAATGTAAAGGTTGAGGTCTGGTGACACAATGTGAAGTGTGTCACTGTTTACAGGAAAGCAGATCAAACTGATCAAAATATATGAAGCACTGGGTTGGGAGATGGGAAGACTCACAGCATGGTAAGTAAACAGCACATTTGGCTGAAGAACTGAACAAGACAGGCTCTAATGATCCTAATTTAAACTTGATGCTTTACCAGGTAGCAAAGCCTAAATCAGAATCAGTGGCACAAAAATCAAAGAAGCTGTAAGATTTTTCATAAGGATCCATCTCTGGATCCTGAACTCTCAATTACTCAGATGACTATAATAAACTGATTGGAGTTTTCTCAGAGTATGAGCAACATCCTTCCTAAATGCATGTTCAAACCTGGTGACAGTCCTGAATTGGATTGCTCCATAAAGGTTATAACCAGCATATTCACCAAATATTTGCAGTAAAAGCTAAAACTACTATTATCATGGCAATCCTCCCCCCCACCCCCACCTTAAATCTGAAAACTCTAAATTGCATCATACAGGAAATTTCACAATGGATTGTTCAGGTAGGTGAGATCTATTCAGGGAGCAGTACACAACACACTAGTTTGTGGGTGCCTTTACCATAACTCACAAGTGTCTTATTTGGTTTAATAAAGTGCATTTCTCCTTCCTTGCCTCCTTTAAGAGCGCAGCCACTCGTCACAACTGTAGAGGAAAACACAACATAGGACACAACAGTCAATTAAAATTATGTCAATAGAACATAATTACCTGTATTTGGAACGGCTGACAAGTACAGAAAAAGTACAGAAGCTAGGCAGTCTGGCAGGAGGAAACGTCAACATTTCCTAAATTGGCCCCATTACTGTCATATTCCAGAACTTCAGAAAAATATTTTGGTGAGCTCGTAGTGTGTAGGATATTTAACAAATACAAAAATAAAAATGCCTATTTCCATAATGAAAAGTTTGAAGTGTAAACACATAGATACTGGAAAATAGTGGAACAGGCCTTCAAAAGAGAAATTCTGTTTGCAAATGAATTACATGCTACAGATCAGTTGTTGAAGCCATAGAGGCAAAATGGCAATTTATATTTAGTTGTTTTGCTTTCTGAGGGTTTTGTGTTCTTTGTTTTTTTTTTTTTTTTTTAATGTCTCCAAAGCGATAAACCGTCCTGGATTCAAATTAGTCTTGCCCCAGAGCTGGACACAGCACTCTAGGTGAGGTCTCCCCAGAGCAGAGGGAGAGAAGAACTTCCCTCAAAACTGATGGCCACCACTGCTTTTGATGTAGCCCAGGGTGCATTTGGGTCTGGATGAACTGGAGTAGCAGTTCAACTGCCCAGCACTGAGCAAGGGGCAGCTCTGTGATCAAGAACCAGCACAGGAGTGGAAAAGGCGCTGTGTCCTGAATGTAGCAAAGTACCTTTCTGCAGTCAAGAATCAGTTTCTCCTCCAGGTCCCTGAGGAGAGTGAGAGTTACCTGGGTGTCTGTTTAACTTTGATAAAAGGTGATTTACAGAACTCTGAACTAGGGACTTTTTATTCTGGTTTTGTGCCTTGATTCTGCTGTCCCAGACACATTCTCTCAATCTCTCCATCTTCAGGGATCATTCCCACACTGCAGTTAGACATCATACTCTGACCCAAACTTCTGTTTTCCCCATGTTTGTTTGCAAAGTCTGACATTATGAGACTTGTGGCTGAGATGTGAGTATTGTCCCTGGCTGTGGGCTGGAGGTAGCCAGCCCAGTGGCAAATTGGTGTCAGTCCCACATGAGCCACACTGAAACCACCCGAAACTGAGCATACACAGGCTTTTAATGAGCTTGTTGGTACTGCAATCAAGGTGCCTGGAAAATACCCAGAAATCAAGACTTTCCAGGCCAGAGCTACTGATCTAGTAAGGCTAGCACTGGAGTGGTAGAAAGCATATATGCCTACCTCACTACGAAAAATTTGCAGCTTAGCTTTCTAGCTTAAGCTGCTGGTAGAGATGGATATGAGCCAAAGTATCAAAGATTTTTTGTGCTGACATTGGCAGAAGCTTTGCATGGAGAGTCAAACAGTGAGCTGTGGATTCCAGCACATAGGAATGTACCACAGGCTTGGACACTGCCCAGCTCCTCTGCAAGCACCTCCCTGTGCATCACGTATTTGGGATGCAAGCTTTTGCAGTCATGCTTTGTGACCCAGGCAGAAGGAAAATAACGGAATTTCCTCCAAGTATCAGTGAAAGCTGGCAAATGGTCATGTCAGTAATTGAATTGTTTGCAAACTGAGGAGGAAAGGGGAAAAGTCCTGATAGGATAAGACGTGATCAGAATAACAGCTTGCTGCTGAGCAGCTAAAGCACAGGCTATAATTCCTGGGAAGGGAGAGAAAAGCTGAAAATACAGCAATTAAGGCCTTTATTTAGCAGTTAACAGGCAACTACATGCAATACTGTGTGCCTTTGCACAATCAAGTTCTAACAAGTTAAGAGATATCCTTCAAAAAAAGCACTGTTGCACTGTGCTCACTGGGATGCACGATAGGAAAGTGTTTGTTGTTCCTGTTTTTGAACAAAGATCGATGGAACTAGATCTGTGTAATGCGATGTGACATGAGAGGAACCATCACTCGCATTAAGGAGTTTTTTAGAGTGACATCCTAAAAACAGTCATTTTTCAGCACAGCATTGCTTTTCATTGTTTGGGTTTTTAAATTTAATCACTGTTATGGCTGCAGATATTCATGAAAGAGTGAGTCACAGAAGTTACACAAATGTTTAGGTTTTCATGTTTATTCACTTCATTCTTGTGAGAACAAAAGGAGGGCTGAGTATTTGCCTGCAATGCTTCCTGGAAGCTCTATTGCTGCTGCAGTGCCAATGCTTTCAAAGGAGCAATTTGACCTGTCCCATAATTTCTGTCACTTTTCTTGGTTTGGGGTCCTAAAGACAAACAGAACTTGTAGGTTGTTGATCCCATCTTCTTTCAACACAATGGAAAGACATAATTGAAAGAATCTCAGCTAATTTCACCTCATGAAACCTTCTGGCTTTGCTAATCTCTTTCTATGACACAGGGAATGGAGAAACATTGGGGCCCTAAATTAAGGACAGAATGAGTTAAAACTCCTTCAATGTCAAAAGCAAACAAACACAATGTGGTGACTGTGAATGAAAGCAAGAAAAAAAAACTGTATAACAACTGTTGATGTGGTTAGAAAAAAGCCAATTATTCTATGAGAAACAATTAAATCAAACAATTAAGCAGGAGGTAGGCATAAGGCAGCTAGGTAAGCCGAGGAGTATGGGAAAGCGAACAGGTTAAACAGGTTTTGCTGCTGCCTCAATATCCCTGAGGTACCTATGGATAATACCAGGCTTGCCTTGCTCAAGTTTCATTTGAGTTACATCAGAGATGCCAAAAACTGGTGTTGTACTTAACGGAACACCCCCCTCCCTCTCCAGACTTCTGTTATTGATGACTGTGAAGGCAAGGAAGCCTTTAATACATGCTTTCTTGCTCAGATTACATATATGAGAAATGTCCAAAGAGAATTCAGTGGGAAGGCTGATCTGAGGTTCCCCTTCTGCATTTGGGAGAGAATCTTTACAATTAGCTCATGTCTACTTACTTACTCATTTGGTTCAAGATTTTCATCACTGCTACAATGATTGCCACTTCCTATTTTTCAGAAGGCAAGGCAACCATACATAGTTCAAGACTGTTCCACCAGAGTGTAATTTGGATTATCTAACTATGTTTATTATGTACGCATTTTTGAAACAAAAGCAACTATTCTCATGCTCATTTTAAAAAAGAAAAGCCCTTTAAAAGAAGAGATTTTAAATAAATATAGACAGACATCTTATAAGGAGGCTAGAAGAAGCATGATTGTTTTAAAGTAATATTTGCATACTGATTCTGTATAGAGAGGAAAAATATTGACTATGTGCAGGGGAAAATAATGCCTTCTGATTATCTCTACAAAGTGTTAGATTATCTAAGCATCCACCTCCATTCCTCATTATAGAAAGCAGTTTACTGGTTTATTTTATGTTTATAAATCCTTCTCGACTCAAACATAATATAGGATAAAGTACCTAATGTTTTTATAGGATCTTCTGTTTCTTTCCCAATCAATATTTTTCTAATAATTTTAAATATTTTCTGTTATGAGTCTCATTCAGTGTTTGGTTCATATAAATTAGAGAATTACTATACATTTACTTCCCATATCCATTTAAAAAATCAGCCCTGTAAAGGCAAAATAAGAAAAATGGGCAAAATATGGACTGGGGTAAAATGAAAACAAAATATGCAAGTTTTAGTTAGTGTCCATGTCCTGTCATTTGCCTGTAGCTTCCTGCAGTAAAATTAGCTGTTTATGACATTTTTTTCAGGATCAATTAATCAGTAGAAGGTGCATTGGGCAAAATTAGTTGATGACAATATTTTTGCAGTACCATGAAAGACAATCCCTGCTACAATCCCTGGCAATCCCTGGTGGTTTTAGTTTGTACAGTCGTTAAGGGTGGTCATACAGGGTCTGGAAAGGCTTAGCAAAGCAGGACTTGGGACAGAGTCCCCAGGTAAGCTCCCCATGTGAACTGACAGGAATTTAATCTCTTTCCTTTCTGTCGCTCTCACTTTCCTAGTGGTTGGTGACCTGATTTAGTGTCAACCAGCTGGTTTTCACTTTTTGAACTGCCTGACTGTAAACATCCAGGTGATCATCCCGTCTGAATGTAACCAGCATCCAAGAGCCACCTGGAGAAAGAAAAGATAACTGTGATCCTTCTTAGGATGGGGAAAATTTCTTCTGCTTCAGTGACTCAAGTGTGCTATTAACAGCTCAACCACAACTTTTCCATAATTTTGATGTTCTGCTTGTGCTGTGCACCAATTTTCCCATGTTTGCAGATGAGGAAATATTTGCTAAAGGAGAGTGTTCTAGAGATAATTAATTAATGCTTATAAAGTACCAAGATTTCCCAGAAGGATTACACGTGACAAGTACTTGAGATACGTCAGGTTTCTCATGACAGTGTATTTAGTTATAAAATGTACTTTAGAATGAATTCAATTTTTCTGTCGAAATAAAATTAAATTTTAAGATAAAGCTTTCTGTGATTAAACAGTTTATTTTCCAAGTTTCAAATGTTCCCGTAAAAGAACCCAACAAACAAACAACCAACCAAAAAAAATCCAGAAAAACAAAAAAACCCACCATTTCAGCAAAACATTTTAAATATTTCTTTGATCTTTTGAGAATGAACAGCCTCACATATCATACTTGAGTTCGTAGCTCAAGGTAAGTTTATGATACCACTAGCCTAAGGTTGCTTATGCTTATAATAAAATAAAAATAATGAGAAAGTACTATTGCATGGGCCCTCAACCTCAGTGTTGTATGTAACACACCTTAATCCCGAGACTAAGACTATAACTGTCTATATTATTCCTGAGAAGTTCTTGCCTAATCTTTCCTTAAAACTTTCTATTACCATTCAATTACTTTTCAAAACTGTCAGAAATTATCATCCTACATTTGGAAAACTTATTTAAATAATTTAATTTGATAATTTAAAAGAATGGCCTAAGGGTTTGGATGTGTGTGGGGGGGAAACACAAGCAAATAAAATACATTAAAAAGTTGATAAGAAAGTAGATCATATTTTAGATCTGAATGTCAACCCATTTAAAAACTGGCTTATCAGAAATCTTAGAAACTGCAGCATATAATAACAAAATCCTGTTACATGAAACTTTGACAAAGTCAAAAAAAAAGAACCATCATGCACATTATTCTGAAAATATAGAATTTAAAAACTTTTGGAATATTAATGAGCATTTAGGTCATATCTTAAAGATAGCAAAATAACTATCAGTATGAGGTTTTATAAAACAGTTCTCTTTTTCTATTAAGCATTTATTTTACAAAGAAAACTTAAACTTGAGTTTGGGATAGGAGGGTGAGGATGAGATTTAAAGAAGGAATGCTATTTTTTTCTTGCATTAGCCCTCTATTCCATTTTTAGGAACCTGATAACAGCATTGCGGTAGACCCCAAGAAGAGCTGAAATATTGGTATGATTTTTCTGAAAATACAGATTAAGTTGTATTTTTTGCTAGAAGTGTGTGCAGAAATGCAAAGTGAGAGATAATTCACACCCTCTATAAATTATATGGCTTGTTGTCAACAACTGTTAATCTGAGCTGAAGCTCTCCAGTAGGGGTGGAATGTGCGAGCTGTAATGGCTCTGCCAGCATCAAGTGTGTAGGAGGTGTTTAAGAAACAGCCAGCTCTGGCAATGTTGGCACAGGGTGCCTCACTTTATCTGTTTTTCCCTAATGATACTCTTCAAATTGCTTGGAAGCTCTTCCCACACATGATAAACCAGCACGTTCAGGAAAATTAAACAAAGAGTAGTCTGTATTTCAGTCCCGTACCCAAAACTGTATTTTCAAATCACAAGACTTGCTTCCTGAGCAGGACCTTGACCTTCAAGACATATGCACCCTGTCCTCAACATAATGCAAACATATGCTATGCATATTAATGTGTGAAAGGCACATTGCTCGCCTACTAGTCTCTCATGCCACTCAAGGTGTGTCTTACTAGTTCTAGCTTGCAGGAGCAAAGAGTTTTCATTGATATGCTACAGGGTGCTCAACCAGTTCTCACTATATCTGCAAATAAACAAGCATGAGTACAGATATAGATACATATTTTATCCAAGTGGAAGCCATCACATTAGGCCAATCCTCAGAAGTGACAGTCACAACTTCTCTGTATGCTGTGCTTTTAGAAGAATATCCATGTATCTCACTGTATGTAGTACAGGAACATAGCTTTCATTTCACAATCAAAATGTGGCACAGCACCCTTCCAATCCTGTATAGGAACATGAAACCTGTACACTGGGATTTAGTAACTGGTCAGTAAGAATTCCAGCTTACTAATGCCTCTGGAAAATTATGATTAACTCTCTATTCTCTTTCATACTCTGGTCAGCACAATAGCATTGTAGAGAAGTACAGAAATGCGCTAGGGATGATATAAGTCCAAATCTGAGCTGAACCACGGTCCTAAATTCTCTTTCTATGTCAGTCAACAGAGTTGTGTTAACTTCCAAAGAGGTTCACAATGCTTGTGCTCTCTAGGAATGCTGACAGGAGAAACGTTATGCTGTGGATTCTTATACCTCCATTGATACAGACTTGCAGACCAGAGGGGATCACTACCATGAGCTAAGTTTGTCACTATAATGCAAGTCACTGATCTTCCACAGGTCCTCTACTGCCCTAGAAGTTCAGTCTAATAGAGTTCAAAATCAATCTACAGAATTATGTACATATATCCCTTTATATAAAACTCCTCCCATTCCTATCTACTCTTCACTGAGAGATTTTCTATTACCTCGATGGCTCCTCAAATTCTTTCTTATTTTTAGTCATTATCTTTTCAGGAGAGCTATGACTTGACAACATCTTGACACTCTTTAATCCAGTATTGGTGTCTCTTTTTTTTCAATGGTACCATAGTTACAGCTTTCCCATTTGCACAAAGGTATGCATTTAGTCTTTAGACCTTTCGTGAATTGAACTTTTCTCATTAAGCAATGAGTTTTAAGTATACACAGCCATCACTCAGTTGTCAGGGTAATGGAGGATTCAAAAAACTAGATAAAACAAAAATACAGATAATAGCGAGGACATGAATTACCCTGTAAGGGTACATTTAGTACACTCTCCTCAAAGCTTAAAAAGTCCTATTTATCCAGTTTTTGCTCGAGAGGGGTACTTTTGCATAGCTACAGGAAGAGTTCAACCTTTTAGTATCAAGTCTTCTTTATTATGCATATTATGGACAGTTCTGTATGTCATATGTGCATGGGAGAGGAAGGAACAGGGAAAGTGTGGTTAATATACACAATTTAAATGCATATACTCAGAAGAATAAAATTCTGAAACTTCTGGTCACTGTATCTCTTCCTTTAGTAGTGCTCCTATTTCTGATGTAACAGACATGTACATATGCCCAGTTTAAAATTATTATACACAGCTTGATTTTGTGGCAACTGTTTTCTTAGTTGTTTGTAACTACTTCTCCCATGAGGAATTTTTGGGAGCCAACAGTGCTGTCATCCTCTTCGACCATGTGAGGCGTATGTTCACGTGGTGTTCCTGGTACCTTTCCACCTGATTCATAGGGTTGCAGTGGTCATGCTTGGATGATGTTTTGGGCAGAATATGGTGCTCTGGCTCTTCATGGGGAGCTCAGATTTTTAATTATACATGACTCTCAACCTGCTTCTGAGTGCAGAATCTTTGTCTGTCAGTGTTGGTCTTGTGTCAAAGATCAATCTTCAGCCAAGACTGAGTGATTTTCTTTCTCTGCACAATGTAACTACTTCCCTAAGTGTAAATTCCGGGTTTCCTCAACAAAGTTATGAGCTTTGGCCTGTATTCCATTCATGATTTAGCCTGTTAAAATGTATTCCATTAGCCTCAAAAACTTGTAAGACTGGATCTACTGCATTAAACAGAGATTAACATCTTTATGTGTGTGGGCTTTTGGGTCTCATCTTTTTGAGAAAAATGTCAGTATTTTACACAGAATGTTTTCTCCCTGAAGATTTCTGATTTGCCATTTCATGTTAGCCCAGGTATAGGTGACTGACTGCGCTTTGTTAAGAGCAAGGCCATCTGTTTCCAGAAATAAGACCATTTTCTGACTAGCCAGCATTCATCATTTCCAGTTATGTCATGGATTGTTATTTAAGTATCTACCAGCCTATTTGTTTCCAAAGAGTGTCAACGATCCGTTTAACTGATCCCCTAAATAGGATTTTCGCTGTCTTAAATGACATTTATGTGCTTTGCCTAGCCAACATCCAGAGCAAAGAGTATTAGATAGATCTGAACATGTTATCAAGCACTAGTGTGTGACTGCCCGTACTACACAATTGCTGGTGTACTCCCAGCTGCATGCAGAAACTGTCTGGGCTTGAGGAAGAATGTTTAGCTCTAAGGACACAAGCCATATGTGCCATTTGCCTGCAGGACCAAAGGACAGCTTCTTGCATATTATGTTTAGCAGCATACATAAAGCCAAAGAGCCTGACAGTGATCTGCTTCCTTCAGCCAGCGAATTTAACTGATTACTAACAAAGTCAATGAAGAAGACAGTTGGTTCCAAACAGTGTGGTCTGCAGCAGTTCTGTTTCCAACATCCACAGCCCGCTCTCTTAAAATTAAAAGTGGTTATTTTATTTTTTATCCACAAAATGCTGCCAGAACTGGGGGAGGATAGGGAGAGAGGAGCTTATAAGGAGATTTAGGACCAACACAGGGGCTGCAAGGGAAGCCCTTGTGGCCAGGTCAAAGCCCTGTCTTTGATCTCATTGCAGTTTGCACTTGCTGGTGGGAGAATTGAGACTCATCTTCCCCCCACACACATGCTCACCCTGGCTCCCAAGTGACGTGTTCCCATTACTACTTAATATAATTAGGTCACACACTATGACAGTTTAATAGTCAAAAAATGCCAAGAGGCTGCATCTGAAAATGCTACACCAAATAAAAGATCCTGGCCATGAGTCTGGCTATACAGTGAGCTGACAAGTTCACCCTGAGGATGCTGATACAAATATTCGCTAATCCTTAACCAAGAAATAATTTTTTTGAATAACCTGGTGAACCACAATGAAGTTTTCCCTTAAAACTACAAGTTAAACAAGCAAAGTATCTAATCAACACATATCCTGTCAGCTTCAAATTGTTTTAGCCTATTCATTAAAAGGCCACGCAAGGTGGTTTTATGAAAGCCCAGGTGAACTAAACCAGCACTGTTGCACTAATATTTAGTTCTTTGAGAGAAAATGCTTTCAATATAGAGATGTTTAGTATTAGGTGATTTGTATTATATTGTCATCCTATAGCCTTCTATTAGTACAGATTCAGATCCAATTACTTTGTCATTTTACTCACAGTTAATAACTAATTTTCAGGCCTGACATTTTCTGGTGACATAATTCAGTCTTTCAAAGACCATAGGCATTATTTTTTATTTTATTTCTACAGTCCCCTGATCAATAGCTAAAGATTTATTTTGATACAAAAGAGCTTGTTGCCATGCTGCATCATCTCCAGTTAAAGGTTATGACTCTAAATAAGACTCATCATCTCAATAACTATTCAATAACATTTATTTTCACTTGTATGATTACCAAAACCTTGCCACAGAAATGAAATACAGTAATTGTGACAAAATATACTGTTTTCACTATCAAACCTGCAGTGATCAGTATCAGTGGAGAATTGCTGATGACAACTCCTTGATTTCTCTTTCTCTTCCTCTTAACAGAATGTAAGAGGTTAGTTGCAAATCAGAGTTCATTTGTTCGGAGTTAATTTTTTGCAAAAAAGTATGTGAACAAGAGTTGAACATCCATTTCTGGTTTAGGTGGGGCTTCATTCCACAGGTTCTGATTAAAATGAATGCTACAGAAATATGAGTTGTGGGGCAGGTGTGTTACACAGCAGGAGTCTGAACTTGAGCTGCTTAAATATCACGAGATCATCTTGTAAAGGTGCAGCAACAAATGAAATTTGAACAGTTTGGGATGGTTTTTTGGTTTGGTTTGGTTTTTATCTTTTAATTTATATCCACTGTTTTCAATATTTCCGTGTTGCCAGAACTATGTGAAGTCATTCCAGAGAACCATGCTCCGAAAGTTATGGTGAATCCAAGCTGCCAGGTGTTTTTGTGTCATTTCTGCACCTAGGCTGCTGCTCTCAAGGGTGCTAGATGCTAGATTAATCTGTTTCTGAAGATGAGAGTAGGGTATTTCTGACTTATTATCTTCTTTCATCACAGAAAAAAACATTGTGCTTTACTCATCAGGAAGATCTAGAGGATTTAGTTCTTCTCTCTTACAGACAATGTCCCAGCCCATTGAAGGAAGCAGGAATTGTATCCTATTTTATTGAAGCTAGAAATTTATTGTAAGCTGAAAGAGCACATCAAAGTGAGAAAAAAGGTCAAGCCTTTATGCTTTGCTACTTATTTCCAAAGGCCAAACTAATTAAATTTCTTTTCTTTCTTTTAGAAAGATTTTTTTATTGAATTATTTCAATAGAAAAGATACAGTTTAAATTTAATATGAAGTATTTTATATTTATACTTACTCTGGTTTTTTTGCTTAAGAACTCATTGGTTTCCATTCATCCTAGCATAGCTTGCAGAACTTCAAACATGCTTTTCTGCTACTATTGCAAAAAGTCAGATACAAAATCCATGCATGATTTCAGATTGGTTTTCATTTGGAGCTTGATTTTGAGTGCACAGTGACCTGAAATTTGCAAAGGACTCAGAACGATCAGGTAGGACACTGACATCTGAAAGAGGACTTGTTGGCTGGTTGACACCTGAGTGTTTTCACAACTCTGTCACAGAACAGGTTGTGTAATTGCAGTTTGCAAAGAAGTCTGCTGTTAAAAAGTCTTATTTTTATTCACCAACAGACATATAAAACAAAAAATAAATTATAACTAAACAACGCTATTGCAAAAAACCAGCAAGATGTCTAAACGTGATTAGCTGAGCGTGGCCACATACATGAACAGTCTAGAGTCATCCACTTCTCCTTTACAAGCTAAGCTAATAAAGCTGCCCAAATTGATTAAAATAACTTGAGTAACAGTACTGCTAGTCATTATTAGTGTTAAAAGTCAGCACGTTTTTGGTCTGGAAAGATGTACCAAATATAATATCATTCATAAAATCAGCCTAACTGGTTTTTGGGGGTTTTTTTACGGAAGTTTCGGAGAGTAGTTATTTTCCATTTCCATAGAAACTGGTGCCTCATTTAACAAGTGCCTTTCTCCACTCCTGGGGATCC
Organism: Dasyornis broadbenti; assembly: GCA_013397935.1. Lineage (NCBI taxonomy): Eukaryota > Metazoa > Chordata > Aves > Passeriformes > Dasyornithidae > Dasyornis > Dasyornis broadbenti. The sequence goes on from VZRN01001724.1 coordinate 982,597, forward strand.
TTCAGAGACACACAGTTAATTAGAGTGGGCTCCATAGGGATTTTTATCACATTTTGTGATTTGCCCTGTTCATTTTGCACCTCACAAAGCAGAATTCCATAGGTAACTTGAAAAATCAATAGGTTCTGAGTCCTGTAGGAAAAATGCTATTATTTCATTCAAAACTACGTCACATAGAAAATTCAGTTATAATTAATTTAAACTGAATTTAAGTTTCATTACTGGTCCAGCACAAAAATAATAGAACACTAAGTTTTCCACTTGTAAGAGTGTTTATTTGCATGTATCTCTTAATTTATATGCCACTTTTCCCCTCTTTTTAGTCCCTTTACATTTTTATGAGGCTTTTTCTGAATGGAGTACAAAAATATTGTCTATACCAGTATTTACAAAACAAACCAAAACTTAGATACTGTTTAAAATTTATTTGTAAATAATATGAAGGATGGTTAAAGTTAAATGTTGCATATATATCCTACAAAGTCACTTCCTAGTTTGAAAATGGCTCGATCTCCAATTATTATTTTGTTTAGAGAAGGTAGCAGAACTGGAGCACTGAAAGGACCACACTTGCATGTGAGTAGTCAAAGAGAGGGCTGGGAGAGAGAAGATTTGAGCAGTTTTGGGTGAAGAGTGGGAGAATTGGCACCGCAGATCGCTCTCTTAAAAGCAGGATGGCAGAGGAGTCTCATGTGGGACACTGAGCAAGAGATAAGAGCTGGTAAGGTCCAGGCACCTCAAACGTCTGGGTAGAATAGAGGAATCTGTACAGTTTCAGAGAGAGATTTCTGTGAAAGCTATGGTTATGTCTGGGGGAGAGGCAAAGGCAGGGAATGCTTTCTTCCCTCTTTTACTCATCAGCTTTCTCCTTTTTTTCTCCCTCTTCCTGTTGTCGTAGCAGTTCCCATTGGGAACAAACTCAATCCATCTTCCTGGGCCTCTGGGACCTCTTGGCAAGGTCAGGGCTGTTTCCTTTGAGACCTAAACAGCAGCAGGATACTGTCATTCTCTGAGTGCATCGGGATGAGTGGCACCAGAGAAGCTGGTCTGGACCAAGGAAGACAGGAGGATGTTTCACACAGGACTGCTAGAGCCACACTTCCCTGTACCCCAAAGCCACTGCTGCTCACCTTTCCTCAGGTGCCTGCCAAGCCCGTGCTCCAGCAAAAATTCTGAAATGCAAATACACAATATATAATCATCCTGTAGTCTGATTAGCTGGCTTCCAAACTCTTTCTGCATTTCTAGCACTTCCCCTCAGAACCTGGTTCCCTTCAGGCAGAAGTGACAGGGCTTCGCCCTGAAGCCCTGTCCCATGGAACTGACAGCTCATGCCACAGCAATAGCTGTAACTGGGGAGTGGAAAATGTGGGTGTGGATACTTTTGGACCAAGGAGAGAATTCTCAGTTCTGGATGATAGTTTTAAGGGCATTTATGCATTTCTAGGGAAGAGGGTAAGTCTTCCTGATATATGTTTTGGAAAAAAACCCATTGAAAACATAGTTTAAATTTTTATGAAAGAGAAGATATATATAGCACTAAAAATCCAGAGTGCAGTAGATACCTTCTATCAGCAGCTGACTGGTCAATAAATATTGCCAACAGACCGTCTGAAATTTCCTGTCTTGGCTACTTCCAGACTTCTTCACTCAGCAGCTTCTGAACGCTGCTGCAGCACTAGACTGGAGGCACGCATGGGTGGCTTTTGATCCTGCCACTGCAATCCTATAATAAGTCCCTTTGGGGAACTTGGAATGAGGAAGACTGTCAATTAGTACTCATGCATATAGTGTTCACACACACACACATATATATATATGTAAAATCTTTCTATTAGGGCTTATCTTAAAAGTTTTTAGAAAACTGACTCCTGCAGGTTAGGAATTCTGATTGGATTGCAGCTATTGTGTGCAAAGGTTCTGAACAGAACCAGAAGCAAGCAAGGTAATTTTATCTACATACATTCGTTGTTTATGAAAATAAAATTTTATTAAAGGAGATATAGTGTGCTGGTCTCAGTATCACTTAGATATCGAGAAAACAATTTCTTGCTGCGAACTTCATCCAGTGGAAGCTGTTACCAGTGAAGACAGAATTTAGCCAAAAAGAGAAAGAGCAATAGGGGCCCAGTCTTGCAAAAACCCCAGAATTAATCGCAAGTTACTTCAATCTCAGAGTCACAAATGCTTCCAAGCAAGCTAGGACCAATTTCCAGCAGACAGCTATTGTTGAGGAACACTTAGGAATATTAGATGGTAACACTCTTTGATTTGAAGAGGTAATCTAGCGGAAAGGGCTCCACTTAGCCATCGCTCTTAGAGCTACTGCTGCTCACAGGTCCCCATTTTCTCTGTGTTCCTCTTCTTTCTTTAAAAGCGTGGTCAGGACAATAGTGCTTTACTCATTATCCCTCTTTGCAGCAGGATCGTCTTGTACTGGGAAAGGTAAAGTGACATCTATTAATTCATGATTTAAATGAGTGGTTACTGGTCTGAGTTTGGAAGCGATGGGCATTAGGTAAACCTTCACATCTCTCCAGGGGGTCTGTTATGTGAGCAGAGAAACCTAAGGTAGACCCTTCAAAAGCTCCCCACCTGCCTGGCTTAGGGTATGAGTTGAAGACTTAACACTTGGAATAAGTAAATCTTCATCTTTTTTATGATACGGACAAAAATTTTGTTTCTTACAACTTTGACATCACCTAGACTATATACTAAACAACCCACCTCCTTATCTTTTCAGCCATATAGGATGTAAGTCTTGGAAAATAAAGCCAAAGTTTTAATACAGGCAGATCAGGTTTAAATATAGGCAGATCAGGTTTGAGCATCAGCATGTTTGGGTTTACCTGTGACATCTATCTTCACAATTTAATTCCTTCCATCCCGCTCTCATCTGAACCACTACTGTGGCAAATCAAGCTATCCTGGTGTGCTCTACCTGCAGGAGGTTGTGAATACAGCATTCTGCTCTTGCAGTGCTGAAAGTTAAGGAACTGAACCACAACCATCCAAATTCATCACAAATTCATAATTATCAATCGTGACACATGCCATATGCCATCAACAGAGTTTATAAAAATGAAGAAAATATGCACGTAGGTTTAAGAGTAATTGTTACCAAAATATATCTAGTAAATATAATGCAAGATGTAATTTCTCTCCGTTGGATATTGAATGGTTCTTTGCAAACATGTGAGAGGCAAAGCAAGCCATCCGAAAGATTTGCTTCAGGCATTCTTTTCTTCTGTTTCAATAGTTTCAGCTCTTGGCAGGAAGTCTGATATTTGAATACACAATGAAAGAAGAAAAGTTACTATTTAATACATTAAAATAAGAAAGGAAGAGAGGAGAGTTGCTAAAAAAAATGGAAAATTAGTATATGTTAGATTTCAGTCTTTAACATGTGATGAACTGATGCTACAAGAAAATAGATGCAGTTCACTTTGAAAATCATTTCATTGGTCCACTTGAGGATTTGAAAAGATAGTAAAGAAGTCACATAATTAAACCTTTCAAATAATGTTCAAACGTTATTTCCCAGAACTGTGGTATCTAGGCAGTGAAATCTGAGTTTTGTTCTCTACTAAGTGCAGTCCCTCAGGACATGCTGTGACTATTTCTCAAAGTACTACAATAAACACAATCTCTCTTGAAACACCAAATACTACCAGCTGCAAGAAGTATCCGAGCAAGTGATGACTAAAGATCTCAATAGAACAAAAAAAAAAAAAACAAAACAAAAAAAACCAAACAAAACAAAAAAAAAAAACCACAAAACAAAACAAAACACCAAAACAAAACCCACCCCAAAAAAAAAAAATCCCCCCAAAAAAAAACCCCAAAAAAATCAATCAAAGTAGAACATAGCTTCATAACTCCCATGTACAAAAATACAGAACAGAAATAATAGAAAGTGATTATATTCTAGAGGTCAAGTGGGGGAAGGTCAAGTCCTCGATAAATATCAAAAACAGTTAAGCTGATTTGCTGATTTTCAGGACTATTAGGAACTGAGAGCAAAACAGAAGTTTCATTATTTTCCGTCAGTTTTGGAAAGTTCCCACACATTTTAAAGTCTCAGTACAGTCCTGATCATCTATATTAACAATATAAATCAAAAGGGTAACAGTAATATCTGAAGATGTGAGAGACCTTGAAGAGTTACTAAAAAGATTAAAACTCACTGGCAGAAAGCAATAAAAAGATTGTGATAAAGATACAGAAAATCTCAAACAGCAGAGATTTGGAGGAAGTGAGCATGGATGGATAGTTCACTATTTGTCACAATGTCTTGTGATCAGCTAATGAATCTTAGTTTGTGAGAAACAACAGCACTAAACTAAATGGCTTACAAGATAAAGAGGAAGCATAAAAAAAGACAATTGGAGTTTTAAAATAATAAAATCACAGATACAGCTCCTCTGCACATATCCTTTCATAGTGACGTTGAAGCACCTAATACTATGGGCCAGCCTGGAGGCAAAAGAGAGCAAAGGACATGCAAGAGACTCAAAGGCATGAGAAAACTGCTAAAAATAACAGATGTCTGGGTCACCACCTCAGCACTGTTCCTATCATCCATATCAATTCATTCCCAGCAGTCCTCTAGGCAAGGCAGGACTAGTTTTTAGGCTGTAATAACTATCAGACAATGCCCAGGAAAAGTCTGAGGACCGGAATGAACCAAGGATTATTTCCATTATAAAACCTGGAAAAATCTGGGCTGTTAGCATCAGGGAAGGGAGTTTAGCTGTGGCAAGCTGTGCTGCACCACTTTCCCTAAGGACCGTGTCAGAGCCTATTATTTTGTATGGATCTATGGGATTCCCATTAAGCTTTTTGGTAGAGCAGAAAGTCTGCTTGCTTTTTTCCAAGCTGTAGGAAGCTGGACAAGAGATTCCCAAGACTACAAAATCATTAAGGATATGAGATGAAATGCAGAAAAGAAGGTAGCCAGGACCTCTGTAGTTATAATGGCCTGAAAGAGAAGTGGTCCTGTTACTTCTTGAAGCTATGTGCAAGTGTCTTGTCTCCACAGAAGAGAGCTAGAGGATTGAGGGATTTTATTTCCACTCAAAGACCCCATCAGTACTCTTTGAGTGGAAATAAAACCCACACCACTGTTCTTAAGGAAAGTGCAAGAAGGATGGGTATGAATTTTCATGACTGATGGCATCTAGCAAGAGGGTTATTCTGTCCCTCCAAAAAAAAAAAGTTTGTGGGGGTTTTTTTCTGTCTTAAGCTGCACTTGGTCCTGCAAGAGTCCCAATCATTCCCCTAGAAGAGGAAGTCAAAAGCCTGGGTTGCTTCCACGCTTTCCCTCCTCCTCTTTCAGACCATACAAAGACATAATTCTTACTAGAGTCTGTACAGAACATGTGACCTTTTGCCTCATTTATGTCATAGCCTTAACACTGTCAGAACATCAGTCAGTTACACCACCTTCAGCCATAATATCTCTAAGTATTTAATAAATCCATGATGATGGATATTTTTGACAATATGTCTGTTCCTAGAGGAATGAAAGAAAAAATAATATAAAGTAATTTCTGCATCAGTGTTGTGCTCCTATTTAAAATTCAAAGCAAAAAGAAAGGAAAATGCAAGCCTTTCTTGGAGCCTCCACCCACATATTGATGATCAGCAGAAGAAAAACCTGTTTATAATGAGTACGTAACAATAATGCAATAATAAGCAACTTAGACACGTACCTCAGTGTAAAGAGTGAAATACTTCTATGCAGTCTGACAGCCACCCAGACTGGTACTACCCTTTTTATCTTTATAGCTTGGATCAAAACTACACACACCACAATCACTTCTCAGACCACTAAGTAGGGCCTGTGCTTTTCATACAATTTCTTTTTGAAGAGGAATAGTAACAGTATCCCCAAAATTCCATATTTTATAACAGAATAAAGTCACTTAGTCAATATTGACATGATTTCTCCTTCCTTGTTCAAAGGGAAGAAGTGTTTAATGGCTGTCAGTTTTCAAATGGTCAGCACTACTCACCACTGGGAATAGGTTGAAGTGAAGCACCAGGAGCTGTTGCACTGAGCAGCCCCACAAACAGTTAAGAGGAGAGCTCTCATCAGAATGGCTACAATTGAATAAAGCAGAAATACAGCAGAGGTTGTAGAAATTCAAGAAACAGTATCAGAGTTGTGTGTAGGCCAGCAGATATCAACCAGCCATTTCCAGGACAGATGAAAGAAATAAGAAAATATGCCATTTATGCATGTAACTGAGATGATTTTTTTAAAATTAAGATATCTGTTGTCCTCGTGGGTATGAGGGTAGAAGTGGATGATAACAATTTAATTGGCTAACCCTTGCAATATTGTTAAAGAGAGTAATCTAAATTTATGAAGAGCTCCTTTGACCCACTCATTCATTTTTCTTAGTTCCAAAACCTGTATACAGGGGGAAAGAAAGTTGCATTTTCAATTACATGTACTTGAAGTGGATGAATATTGTTGGGTTTTTATTGAATTTATTAAGGATATTAAGAGACATGAAGAATGTCATACGTGGAGATTGTGCATCCCAAAGCTGAAGGACCTCTTTCTCATATGTCCACCAATTTCAGTAGATTGTCTCTCTGAAAAAAAGACCTACCAACCTGAGCAATAACTGCTTGAACTAGGTCAAATTGCATCATTTTAACTACTTTGGACAGCTAAAAAAAATAAAGGAAGCTACTTTGCAATATGTTTAATGGTCATTTCTACCAGTAGGTGTGGAAGAAGTAATGCTCTGAGTACTTTTTATTCTGTGGTGACACAAAATAGCAAGAGCCAAGTAACAAGCATACAAACCTTTTGATGAAAGGAGTCAGCAGAGTCCCATGCTACTGAAGGAGAGGATGTTTTAATTACAGACGTCATGATTACTGACCTGCCAAGAAATACTAAGTATAATATTCAAATGCAAATGCATTATTTCCTGATTCTTACACATTTAGATATTTAGAATAAGGTCAAGACTTCATGTTAAATTCTGTTTTATCTGCAAACACAAAGGAGAACATAAAGCATAAAATACTCAGTTCAGTCTTATCAGAATTAAAACTTACTTAGTTTTTCTTAGAACCTATTTATTGTTAAAATATCCATAGATCTAAAGACAAAAGTAAGCTTGAAGCAGACATGACACACCAAGAGAAACCAAAGGAGGTCCAATCAGTAGTATCAATTTTCATTTATGTGCAGCAGCAAGTCCAGTTCTGGTTCTGGTGGAAAGTGCTTGTTCGAGTGGCCAGCTCTTGCCCTAGGGATCTGAGGCCCAGGGTAGGGCTCTGTTCTGCACCGACAGGATTTATATACTTCTTTCACTATTTTAGACAAATTTCATTGCCACAGCAGTTGAAGGCTCCTACATTCCTCTTGAGTGATGTGTTTTGAGTCCCTGGGCACTGCTAGTGAGTCCCTGCAGTAGTGCTTCCTTGTTGGATGCACTTTGCACAGGTAAAGGTTTACTCTGCCCAGACCTATTTGGCATTCAGGTGAGACTCCTATGTGCTCAAGTCTCTTTGAGAAGTCAGTCCTGACTTTGAACATCTTCTGTGCTAATTATAACAGCCATGTGAAATTGACACTGTATTTGAGCAGACTAAGACTAAGTCTTGTCACTGAAAATCCTTGGGATTTCCTGTATATAGCCTGTTTAGTAGCGTGGGATTAGTTTGAACTCATTGCAGCCATCTAATACTCAAACTTCCAATCTAAGCAACATTACCGCAAAGACACTTCCAGAAGATGATTAATTTCACATACTGTGTGCACCTCTCAGATCCTCTTTTCGCTCTTGATCATGGAAGGAGCAGAGGTGCCTCACATAGCCTTTAGTCAAGGAAAAAGAGAAGAATTTACACTTTGATTTCTTGTAATTAGCGATGTCTTGTGTATTAATTAGGTTCTTCATCAGGAGTGTTTGTTGTTTTGTTACCCATGATCATTAACATACTTGGACAAGCTGTCAAAATGTCAATACTAAGAAAAGCACCTTTGCATTTGGAAACTGTAGTGTCTTACTGGTACTGGTTTCAAATATTACATCTGGCTAGAAGCAGACTGTTTCAGAGCACAGTTTTTAAAAAGAGAAGAGGAAAGCAGCAGGTCAAATCACATGAGAGAGTACAGTAAGTGGGAAGGATACAGTTCTATGTTGACAATTTTATTCTTGCAATTTTGAGTGATTTGCAGCATTCTTTCTGCAGCATGAATTGTGTTTATGTTAGTTAATCAAGCAATACAAGGCAGTTATTTTCTGCAGAGTCAAAGGATTTTTCATGAAGGTCTTTAAGCTATGTACTAAAATCTAGATGCATGGAGTTAGCTATTGATTTTTCTTGTATATCTAAGCACACACGCAAATTAGCTCAGATGCTTTTCTATGAGAAAAAGTAATAAAGTAATTAAAAAATTAGTTATCAGAGATTCTTTTTGCCAGTAATTTATTCTGTATTCAGAGTATTCTGTATTCACTGTAATAATACAGTGGAAGGATTTCATTGGTGCATTAGTACATTAAATTTATTAAATAAATATTGCATATGACATGTAATTGAAGCTTAGTTCAGCTTTGAAGAGGTACTTCAATTCTATTTTTGCAAACATTTCTTGTGTCCGTATGCTGTTCTTCAGCATAAAGTTTTAACATACTTTTATGGATACACTAAAATAAAGGAAGATTCAAAATATTCAGATAAAAAGAAGGAGAATGATTCCCACTGATTTTTAATAAATATTAATAAATAACTGTTATGTCTATAATGTACTTCCTGAAGTCATTTAAATCGAACAAAAAATGTTCACAACCTAGTGAATACAAACAAATTTGGTGCCTGCAGATCAGGATTTTAAAGCTGCATGCTATTATGGTACTTCTATCGTTTGCTTGTGCATCATATCCAAGCTTTTAACAGTATATTTGCCCTTCTGTCCTCACAAAAGAAAAAAAAACCTTGGGTTAGTTATTTTTGATTTTCCTTATCCAAATCCGAATTTCATGGGAAAACTCATGCTGAATTTTTGGTTATCCTTCTTTCACACCTAGTTCCTAGCACCAGAGAGGGCTGTGCTCCACTGCCTTGTAAAACTACTGTTCAAGACCTCCCTGCTAAGGGAGGGCTGGGTGTTGAACATGACCAGGGTGATAGCCAGCAGTGGAGATTCACAGGGAGCTGGGGCTAGTCCCTATGGCAAGTTTGACACTAGACTGCATTGAGGAGGAATGAAACTTGTGCTAACAGACACATCTTACCCAGCCAGTAAGGCAAGGTCAGTAAACTGCTGCTTTCATCTAACATCCAGAGCAGAGACCCTTGCTCTGTCACAATATCAGAAGAATTGCTGTAGTCCAGTTTGACCTCACACATACATGAACCTCTGGCTAGACTTCTGCTGTGAGATGTGAGGTTTGGGGTTGTATGGATATAATATATGAGCAAAAGGAGCTTGAGGAATTTGGGCTGCAGACTAGCAAAATGCAGTTAGGTGCCATTGTTTGGAGATTATGAGAGCAAAAGATTTGCACCTTGTTATTTTTTGTTGCTAGTATCTCCTTCAATCTGGCTACATGTAGCTGGTTGACCCTGGCTGGACAGTAGGCACCCACCAAAGCCTCTGTATCACTTCCCTCTGCAGCTGGACAGGGGAGTGAAAATATAAAAAAGCGTTCATGGGTTCATAAGGACCAGGAAAGATCACTCTCCACATACTTTCATGGGCAAAACAGACTTGAAATAGAGATATTAATTGAATTTATTACTAACAAAATCAGAGCAGGATAATGAGAAGTAAAGTAAGACCTTGAAAACACCTTCCCCCACCCCTCCCTCCTTCCCAGCTCTACCTCCTCCCCAGCAGCACAGGGAGACAGGGAATGGGGCTTATAGTCAGTTTGTCACATTTTTCCTGCTGCTGCTCAGGGAGAGAAGTTTTTCTGCTCTAGCATGGGGTCCCTCCCTTGGGACACAGCTCTCCATGAACTTCTCCAACGTGAGTCCCTCCCACAGACTACACTTCTTCATGTACTGCTCCAACATGGGTCACTCCTCCACAAGGTGAAGTCCTTCAGGCACAGCCAGGTCCAGCATGGGTCCTCTATGGGGTCACAAATCCTGCCAGAAAACCTGCTCCAGCGTGGACTCCTCTCTCCATGGGTCTGCAGGTCCCTGCCAGGACCCTGCTCCAGCTTGGGCCTCCCGCAGGGTCACAGCCTCCTCTCAGGCATTCACCTGCTCCAGCATGGGGTTCCTCCATGGGCTGCAGGTGGATCTCTGCATCACCTGTGGATCTCCATGGGCTCAGGGGCACAGCTGCCTCACCATGGTCTGCACCATGGGTTGCAGGGGAGTTGCAGCTCTGGCATCTGGAGCACCTCCTGCCCCTCCTTCTGCAATGACCTTGGTGCCTGCAGAGCTGTTCCTCTCACATGGTCTCACCTCGCTCTTCTCTGGCCACAATTACAACTCTGCAATATTTTTTTTTCTCTTCTTAACTATGTTATCACAGAGGCATTACCACAATTTCTGATTGACCCAGCCTTGGCCAGCAGCATGTCTGTCTTGGAGTCGATTGGGATTGGCTCTGCCAGCCATGGAGGAAGCTTCTGGCAGCTGCTCACAGAAGCCACCCCTGTAGCCCACTCACCACCCAAACCTGACTGCACAAACCCAATACACTACCATATGGCTTGAGGTATTTTTCCTTTCTCCAGACGTCATCCCATGCTGAAGTGTCACGAGAGTTTGGTTGTTATGTTTCCAGTGCGCTTACTATTAGAGGTCCTGCTAAAACTAGATAAATCATACCTGAACTCCCAAAGATCTTCTGAAAGGACTCAAGTAATATGGGAGATTAAAATTATTTTTATAGTTCTTTGTGGAAGAGGTTTTGGAAACCAGCATAACATCAGCCCCTAACAGCCTAGATTTTACTTGAAAGTACTGGAGAGAGCTCCCATGTGCCTCAGCAGTCAGAAAGACTACTGGTTATTAGCAGTCCATAACTAACAGAATATGCCCATGGTCTCTCCCCTAGTCTGTTCTGGGGTGCTACATTTCAGATAGAAGAGTTTAGGATGTTGGCAGCTTGCAGAGGCAAAAGGTTTTTTTGATGACTTATGTATATACTAATACATTGATTATTCTCATTCTTTAGAATTCATTATAGAATTTGCCATCCAAATCAAAGTTGATAGATCTGAACCAGCAATGTCTCTTTTTTCTGGTACCTTATATTTCACTAACTACTAAAACCTAGTAACACCTAGATGGTGTTAATGTATTGGTAATTTTAAATGTAAAACCAACCCTCTCTGAGGTGAAGATATCTGGAACGGTAAGAGAAAAAGAAGGGAAAGATAAAGAAGAATGGATTTCTACAGCCCTCAGCTTCCATCGTACAAAGGGATTTGTAACAAAAGTTCACAGAGTACATTTCAGGAGAGAAGAGAAAACATCATACAATATTTCAAAGAAAGTCGGAAATGTCGGAAATGCATTATCAGAAGAAACATGATAAAGGTTAATCAACAGATCATTTTTCTTTCTGATGTTTTTTATGTCAGACATTTCTAACAGAAAGTGAGGTATTTTATTCTGTATAACCACGTTTCCCTAGCAACAGATTTAGACCCACCCATGCCCAAGTGGGCATTTAGAGTCCTCCTCTCCTCTAGACCTGAGTCATTGTTGAAATTCCCCATGTGGTATGCAACAAATTCCTTATTTCTTGAAGATACTGATTCTCACTATCTATTTATCATGAACTAGTTTCCTGATTTATGTGACTCACTTTATGAAAATTATTTCCTATTAAATAATTTCTACCAAAAAATGAAGTCAATCATCATACAATTAATTTTATCCAAAGTCTGTGGTTTTGATTACATGGTGTTTAATCAAATAAGAACTGATATTTCAGTATTTGGAGTTGAGCTGTTGAGCAAAGCAACTGGAGGAACCAGAAAACTGAGAAACAAGAGGAAAAGTCATTGTGACAAGTAATGCAATGAAGTAAAGGCTGTGATGAAAACTGAGGCACCTACCCAAAAATTTAAATCTGCATGTTAACATTGAGTAGATATGTAGTCACACAAGGGCTGTCACCTGACACGTCTTCAATTTCAGTATGTTCTGAAAAGTAGGGATAAAGTTGAAGAAAAACGGGTATTTGAAGAAAAAGCAGATAAAAGACCAAGTTTCAGGTACAACTGAGCCCTTGCAGATACTTGCTGAAAACAATGCCTGGAAAACAGATACGTGTTCAAGAGCAAAAGATTTATGAGCTAGGCCAAGGACTGTGGTGGCTGGTAGAGCAAAGAGTTGTTGACTGTCAGATTAGATAAAAAGATTAATCAATGTTATTTCTGCTTTGACACAGAAACAAACATTCTGAAACACAACTTTTGTGCTGCCTGTTGTTCTCCCATATCTGAGAGGATGGACAGAGAAGAAAACACTCCATGAATAAGCATGAAACTGCCCCTTAAGGATACTCTTATTATCTGTGGTTTTTACACTCCTGTGTGTATTTCCCAAATACATTTGAAGCATTTTATTTTTCTGGCTAAACTTTCTCCGTTGTCTTTAAACCTGTTGCACATTTGATACAACAGTAGGAGCTTTGTGTTCCTTATTAAAAGACTTCATGAAGTATCCTGTGAAAATACTTGACACCAAGATATCCCAGTCTCATAAGTTTTTTGTAAGAATCCTAGAATCAGCTCTTAAACAGCTTTCAATTCAAGAAACCAAACACACCAAGTTAAGTCTGTTAACACAATATACATATCTCGTGTCAAACCAGGTAATTTATTTATTTCCATTAATCATCCACTGAACTTCCCAGTTACATCTATCAAGAGATCAGTTTATTTTTTTTGTCTTCCATAGTAATTAACAGAACAAAAGAGAAGATAACAGAGAAAGCTGGAAGGTAGCATAGGTTTCAGATCAGAAGTGAAGGTGTTTCTCTGTAAGATCTGCAGGGAAAAAGCAAACTTTAAGGGAGAAAATAAGTTATACACAATAGTATGGCCTTTGAAACCGTCTTGAGCCAACAGAATTCATCAGGAGCTTCAAGAGGTGATTTCAATGATGACCTACTATTCTGTGAAATAGTAATATAGTTACCTGGTTGGTTTTGCAGAAGTTATTAGTGGAATGTTACTTGAAAGAATCTTGGAGTTTTCAGATAAGATGTATTTGCTACTCACTGATTCACTGACTGACAGCAAAGAAGCAAAGCACACACCAAAAACATCAACAGACAGTTTTGACTCCTTATGAAACAGGAGCATGCATTATAGAGAAATAATGGAAGAATAAAGTAAGTTCCTTATTTTCTATTACAATTAAAGAAAGGAAGGAAATGTTGTTTCTGAATAAAATTGTGCAGCCTGTGGTGTTCAAGAAATCTGGTTTTCACATGCTTTGTTTAACTTCACTGCCCAAAAGCCTCGGAGGACAGCTAAGAGTGATGGTGGTGTACAGCCGCTTTACACAAACACTTGTGTTTTAACTTGCAGTAAAGCTGCAGATATCTAAATTACTTTAAAAGCTTAATAGCTCATTTTTTGGCTATGACCGTGAATCTACTAACAATTTATTTCACTGGACCCTTTTTGCATAATATATTTGGGTTGAGTGTGACCTTATTATTGTTAACTGGCATCCCTTACCTGCTTAAAACATCACCATGGACTTTGTAAGAGCTTCTCACTTCCCTTCTTGTACAAGTTTCTTGCCATCTCCTGCATATCCTTAGATGTTTTCTTTGTTTATATATGGATTCTGGTTCATTATCTGTCAAAAAACCCCATGGATTTCTTTGTTCTACACGGTCTATTCTGCTATCATGCACTTTGTCAGTGTGTTTTAAATAACACTTTACTTCTATTTGAAACAATGCCCATAGTGCTTGATATTGGCAAATTCCCAGAGATATTATATGCAGTTTTCAAGTGAAAGAAAAAGTCTCAATTTCAAGAATATGCAGCAAGGGAACAAAATATCAAACTAAGTTGATCTCAAAGGTGCAGCAGCAAAGCCAGCTAATTTTCTTCAAAAAAAGATATTTGTTTTTCCATTGCTGTTTCATTGAAAGCATCATTGTTCTAAAAAAGGTTGTTACAATTTGGAAAGAGAGATGGCATATGGGGTTTTCACATGTTAACATCAAAACTTTGTGCAGATACTTTGTGTTACAATACAGACTTCGGCTTCTGTGGGAATTTTGCCTGGCTGAGTGTTAGAGTTCCATTTCTTTCACCCAAATTTCCTAATAATTTCCTCTATTTCCAGTTTTCAAACTTCTGCATCTGTGCCTGACCAATACTAATTAGAGCACTCTCTTTAAACTCTCATCTGCTCCACCAAGTGTTTTAAAGGATGCCAAGCACACCATCCAAATTTTATGTGCTGCTTCTGCCATCTCCTGTATATTGGTTTAATCTCTGGCAGGTTTGCAAAAAGCAGGAGAGGAGGAATAAATTAATGTTTATCAGCAAAACCAGTTAGAAAATAGCAACATTACAACCTATTGATTCTTCCTTTAGGAAAAACAAATCAAGCCAACCAAACCAGAAAACTCCTGTTCATTAAAAACTAATTGTATAGATTAGATATTTAGATGAAGAAGAAGCTTTTCTTTTTACAGTGTCATTTTTTGCAAATGGCAAGTATTTAATAAAAAATGCAAGTGGGAAAAGTTTGAAGAATTTTCTGGTTTGGGAAATGAGTATTTTAATTACTTGGTGCAGGGCATTATAGTAGAGAGATTTCATAAAATTACATGAACAATGACAAGTTTCTTGCTTGCACATCCTTTGAAATAAATATTTACAGTTACTGCAGAGATCTGTCTAGAATTTAGTTATGATTGGTTTTATGAGACCTTTCCAATCCTATTAAATGACCTAAATACAGACTAAGGACTAACCCAAACCGTACTGAAGTTATTTTTATTTATCTACTCAGACAAGAAATCCAGTCTCTCTTTCCTCCACAGATTTCAGGTCACCTACAAATGAGCTTTCTCTTCCTTGTTTGGAGGAGTTCTCCTGAGCTTACCTAGCAAAAAGTTTCATTCTCAGAGAAGACAACCTTCTCTTCCATAAATCACCTTCTCTCTATGTTGGCCAAATCTCATATGCAGCTTCCTTCCAAGATCCCCAAAGAGCCAAGAAGAATTACATGAAAAGGGAAGGAAGAAGGAGGAATTTGCAGATGCATGAAAGACACAGTAAACAAATGTTAACTGCAGTCTCCTTTTCTGCTGCTGCTTTCTGTGGACAGGCTGTGTGGATTGGCATTAGACAACAGACTGTCCTGCTGTTCAGACAAAAATTATCTAAGTAGTAATTCAAGAAAAAATGGCCAATTGAAAATTATACTGTTTTTAGATAATAAGAAAAGACAGTTTCAAATGGTTCAGAAGGGCTATATGATTACTTATGTTGTACATTTCGAGGATACCAGAGGAAATAAAATTTTCCTACATAAGACCCACAATCTGCAGTAAGTTCATCTTTTAAAAACCAGCTTTTTCAAAAAAGCTATATACAGAACTGTGACTCACCACCCCCTAAGTAGTTTGAGAAAAGAAGTTGAAAGTAAAAAGCAAAGAAACAAAGGCAAGCCTAGTGTCTAGCCTCTCCCCCACATTTCTGCCTTGCTTCCCATCTTCCCAGGAAAGATTCAGAAGGGTTTATAATGATGAAGAATCACAGCCCTATAAAACTTTAAAGAGTAAAACAGAAAAAGCTCCTTTGAATGTCTCCACAGCCCCTTAAGGTCTTAATAACTAGTCAAAAGATCACCAAGTTGACTAATTGAAAATGAAGTGTAGGAGTGTTGAAACCCAGCCTTATTTGAGTCAGTGGGAGTCTTTTTATCAATACTGACAACAGCAAAATTTCACACAGGATGTTTACTCTTGCCATCCTGGTAAATAGCTCAGCACTTTTTTTCCACACTCACTGGGAGACTTTGCAGCAGCCCAGCACACCAAATCTTACAGCCTGATCCTTGCTGTGTCATACAGTCACAGTGAATGTGAGAACATCTATATAGACAGAGGGACAATAGTCACATGTTTGTAAGATTGCTTGGACTTTTATAAATGGGGAGTATTAAGAGACTTACATAAGCATTATTACTTATGCTATGCATATAGGTAACCCATAAATTCTATGCAGACTTCTGTCCTATGAGAATTTAAAATTATGTTTTGAGCTGTTCCTTTTTTATAACCATCATCCTTTTGACTGTGCAAGGATCCCTTTAAAGTAAGAAATGCAGTGCAGAAAATTTTGCTGCCTGTTTATATCTACTTACTGTAATTTTTATTCAAATAATATTGAAACAAAATTAACAATCTAGCTTGAATTGTCAGTTTAATGTTTGACATTTTCAAAAAAAGAAAAAAGCTGCAAAGGATTAAAATTCAAGAGCACAAAGAAATCATGACAAAACATTTTGATCAGAAAGTAGATACTGTCAGGTATTAAAATTTGACACTTCTTTATTAAATAAAAAATGTGTTATCTGAATGAAAATGAACTATTTTCCTTTCTTATACAGCTATGCATGAATGTGCTTAAAATCTTCCCCCCTAAACTAGACTAAGGAACAGTAACATTATCATTACCTACAATTCAATGAAAGCACAGAAGTACTGGAGATCTTAAGCAAGAGCTTCCTCCCAAAGGGAAGAAGAGGGGTAGGCACTGATCTCTTCTCTGTGGTGCCCAGTGACAGGACCCAAGGGAATGGCCTAAATTTGTGTCAGGGGAGGTGTAGGTTGGATACTGGAAAAAGGTTCTTCACCCAGAGGGTGGCTGGGCACTGGAACAGGCTCCCCAGGGAAGTGGTCACAGCACCAAGCCTGACAGAGCTCAAGAAGTGTTTGGTCAATGCCCTTGGGCACATGGTGTGAGTCTTGGGGGTGTCCGGAGGAGGGCCAGGAGTCAGATTTGATGACCCTTGTGAGTCCCTTCAACTCAGGATATGCTATGATTCTATGAACACAAGGGTATTATTCATATATATCTTTGTGTCATTTAAAATTCACAAAAGCTGGGACACAGACATCAGTTTCACGGTTTGGATTACGATTATTTTTGTTATTGCTGTAACCTGTATTTTTTATTTACTAAAGTGAAATTCTGTCAATACTTATCTTTTAGCCTGAAAGGCTAAAATATAAGGGTTTTTTCTAGATAAACATTCCTAGAGTGACTCCAGAAGGGCATTCTTGCAACAGGAATGTACTCTGTAATTGATGCAAAAAAACAAAGAACAAGCCAGGCATGAGAGGACTCTGTGTTTACAGGTTCTGCAGATTGCATTTTCCTCCTTATTTCTCTCTCTCTCTCTCTCTCTTCCCATGTTTCTCCATTTAATTTCTTCACCCACCATTCCAGACAAAATCTTTATTGAACAGAAGATAAACTGTGCTGTCTAGATTCTCACCACTTGGCAACAGCAGAAACATCCTTGCCCCTCTGAGGTTAGTAACTAAAAAGCATCTGTTCATTTCAGAATGAGTCATGATTCAACATATTAATTCAATCTATTAAAAAGGCAGGATATTTTGTTAAGGGAACCTCCCTGTCCAGCTCTCCAGGAGCCGCTCTGTCAGTCACACTCTCACACCTGAGCTGGGACCGAGGCCCTTTCACAGCTACACCCCCACACTCACACAGTCACACCAGGTTTCCGAGCCGGCTCGGCCCCAGATTTCCCACAGCAGAGTCTCAGATGAACCCATCTTTAAAGTAATTTAATCTTGGTGCAATAACTAAATAACAAAATATCAGCTCGAGCTGGTGACTCTGAGGAGGAACCCCGAAAAAAAGGAAACCCTGGGCATTTATCCCTCACAGTCCTCATAGACACAGGGAAGTCCTCGGCTCCTGCCGTGTCTCTGAGTGTCCGATCCCCTGGCTGGGTCACAGATCCCCAGGCCCTTTGTTGTGCAAAGAGTTGGCAATTCTTGGGCTCCCAGAGCTCAACCTGCGGTTCCCACTGCAGCTGCTCACTGAGATACCAGCACTGAATACATTCCTCTAGAATCTGGATTGGAATTTTATGGCTTTGTTTATCTTTCTCCATTATGATAAATATTTTAAATTTTTTTCAGCATTATTGTATTTAATAAGATTTATTAAAACATGTAAATCTAAGTGATGTTTTCTACAAAACCTAATTAATTCCTCACTAATGACCATAACAAGTTTTAGGAATTTTAAAAGATCTTTTAATCTCAGTTTCTCAAAAGCCTTGAAAGGAGAAGTTACGGATATACTTTAAGTTATTCTATTTTATGTCAAAACAGACCCCAACATTTTCAGAAAAACAAATGACAGATGGATTAATCAATTTTTGCTTATTAAATGATAAGTCTGTCAGATCTAAGAAGCAAGGGAATCTGTACTCTGTGTGTGTATGGATGACACTAAATTGTGTTTTATCATGCCTAGCACTGTTTGAACAAACAACACTGTAGTGTTCAGCCAGGGTGAATTTATTCAGTCTACTGGGTTCCGTATTTGAAATCCTGTAGAAAAGGAAGCTTCAAGTAAAATGGTATTTTCACTCAAATTACACTTTTTCCCTGTGCAGGCAGTGAATTATATTTACTGTGTTACATTTAATTGTGGCAAGGCCTCTGTAAATGAGAATAAAATTAAAAAACAACAGTTTCCTGAAAGGCAATTTACAAACAAATATAATATTTCTTAATGGACATTATATTAATAAATCTTCATATATATAACCCATGATTATATGTTACCCATTTATTTATTGTGCTATGGTAACAACTATTATAAACTAGCATGCCTGGATAAATGAATATTTAGCCAGTTGTTTGTTTTATAGCAAGTTCCAAAGCATGTTTCAGGGTACAATGACGGTATCCTGAAAAGAACCATCACTAAGATGGAAAAGCAGTGGACAAGGAGACCCTAGAGAAGTCATTGCCTTTGAAAGATCAGGGTTTGTGGCAACTTTTACAGTGGATTACCAAGATGAGAAAATTCTGCAAGCAATTTTTGTTTTGTATAATTACATAGGCTCAGCTTGTGCTGTTGTATTTTTATTCCATAATGCACTATAAAACCAGATGCTCTTTGAAATTTTCTACATTGATGTGAGAATTTAGACAAAGTAGTCCTTCTTCAATTCAATTTCTTAATTTTATGGCACAAGAGAAAGGTGAATACAGATATCATCTTCCAGTGAGTCTCCACATGATAAGGTCAAAGCAATGAAGGGAAGAAAATTCAGATATTATTCCACTCACTTAATGACAAACAATTAAAATACAACACGCCCCTGACTGAGTTGTCTTGCTGCGTTAAAATTAACACATAGGTAAGAAAGTAGAGAGAGTACTTATTTAAATAAAGCAGAACCACATAAATCTAGGAGTTTTAACATAGTGCTAGTAAACACAGATAATAATATGCAAATGAAAATCTTTCTAGATACATATGAAGGAGTTAAACTGCTGAAATGTTAAAAGTCTCTCTCTATTTTAAAACCCAGCATTATTTTGGAACTTCTCCCTTCACCTGTACCATTCCCTTCAAACAGAAATATGTCTGGAGAAAAGTGAAGAGCTATAAGTTTGTCTATGCACTTGCTGGAGAAAATAGTAAAGGTAGCAATGATGATTATATTAATTTTAAAATCAAGCAGTTGACCTGTTAGCTGATAATTTACTACAGGTGCCCATAATTAGATTAATTCATTAAATGTTCATTCTCTGACCCATTAGCTTTTTCTGTGACTATTGTAATTTTGGTCTTGAGACCAAATTCACAGTGTATTACTTATTGAACAAATATGGTGAGTGCTAGAGCAGAAGAGACAGATACAAAATACGGAAACTCTGATTTCTTTCTAGATCTATATCATAGATAGATTTTATCAATCCCATATACCTAAAGGAGAAATGGAATTTCAGGTGCATTGGCTCCAATCTTGCAGAAGGATCTCATTGTTTTTTGTAGGAATAAACAATGAAGTTTCCAGGTACTGTTGGTGGAGAAAAGGCCACTTAGAGACAAAAAAGCAGGAAGAGCTGCAGTCCTGTCTTCTTTCTGAAACCACAAGAAGTCACGTTTATTCAAATAAAAGAAGTAAAAGGAAGCATGCCTTTTAAAATATACAGAATCCCAGCTCAGAGGCAGTTAAGTAATAGAATCATAGAATCATTTAGGTTGGAAAAGACCTCTAAGATCAAGTCCAGTCATTAACCCAGCACTGCCAAGTCCAGCACTAAACCATGTCCCAAAGTGTCACATCTACATGTCTTTTAAATACCTTCACAGATGGTGACTCAACCACTCTACTGTTCCAGTGACTGATAACCCTTTTGGCTTGTTTTTCTTACTCACTTTTTCTCCTTTCAAAATATTAGAGCTGTCAAAACATAATGCAGCAGATGAACCATTTTTTTAAGGCACAGCAGAAGAGCAGACAGTGACTACAGCAAGCAAAGGGACATTACTGAAAACCATCACTTGTGACACAAGTGCCCACTTTACTAGTCAACACATGGCATGGGTGTGCCTGCTGGCCCAAAGAATTTCCCTCATGCTTTTTCTGCTGTGATTGACCACAAGCACTGTTCTAATTCAGGAAGTTATAATGGGATAAAAATTCTTGTTTATACACACACCAGTGCTGCTGGAACAGAGCAGGCCCCGAGGAGAAATTATTTGAGCCAGTACAACTTGATTTTAAAACCGTTTTAAACGTCACCCAAGAAA
Source organism: Dasyornis broadbenti (assembly GCA_013397935.1). NCBI lineage: Eukaryota > Metazoa > Chordata > Aves > Passeriformes > Dasyornithidae > Dasyornis > Dasyornis broadbenti. Next base: position 1,003,392 of record VZRN01001724.1, read on the forward strand.
AACTGATGTAGGAAACCAGATCCATGTGTGTCTGAATAATCTCCCTTCTATTTGTCACAGGTACAAGGGGAGTCTGGAAAGTAAGATTTGAAAACTGGGAGTTCAGTAAAGGAACTGCTACACATGTTTTGGGCAAAGGACAAGGTTCTCTGTGGGTTTCTTCATGGAAGGTTAAACACAGAAGCATTTATTCCCCCATGACTTCCCAGGTGAACACAACTTTGAAACAAGGAAGATAACTTTGCTTTGTGCCAGTTCCTATCCTCATTAAAAGCAAAGCTCATTGAGCACTACCTCTGCTCTGGCTTCCTCGCTTGTATTTTATGTAGGAAAAGGTGGCCTCATATCCCAGTTTAACTCATACAGGAAACCAGTGGGCATAGCAGAGAACCAGTCATAGTTTTATAGTCTTTTCCAAAGGAACAACTGCCCTGATTACCTCTGCCTTGATGCCCTTTAATCATTAATATACGTATATATAGGTATATAGGTGAGAGTATGTATAAATATATATGAACAGGTATGCGTATATGTCTATATATGTTTATAGACACATTAGTTTCTATTCTATTCTGAAGGACAGGTAGCATCTGCAGAAAGCAGGGAAAGGAGATTGAAAGAAGAAGGCATGGTGGCTTCAGGTGTGGATCTCCCAGCCACGGTGCCAGGAGTACTTGGAGAGGCTGGAGCCCATTAAGGCGCCACGGGGTGTTGGAGAAGGCAGGGAGAGGCTCAGGAGGAGTCCCATGCCTGGGACACACAGCACAGGAGAGCAGAAAGGCAGCAGCTTGTCACACAGTTGAGGGTGATGCAGCACAAGGCTGAGCAGGGCAGTGGCACAAAGGTGAAAACTCTGTAGTGTCCAGAGAGGAGCGTAGGGGAACAAGGTGCTGCAGAGATGATGGGTCTGCCCACAATACCCTCACAGAGTCTAAGCTCAGTGAGATGATGGGAAATAGTAACTAGCTGTATAAAACCTGAGACCAGGCAGCTGTCCCAGGGAGCTCAAAAGGTGTTTTCACCTCTGCACTGGAGCTATGAACCTGAGTATAAAGCATGGCCTAATAATGTGTTATCTGTGTTGATACCCTATATATTTCCATCACAGTTCTCTTTCATGGTATAGAATAGAGTCAGAGCAGGCATTCCCAAAGCTCAGAAGTGTCACACCACCATCTCTTTGAACCCTGACATGAATTCATGAACAGCTATTCATAGCTGCATAAGCTTATAAAATGACTCAGCATTGTGGTCATCTTTAGGCTTTTCTAGTGATTTACCAAAAGTATTTCCCACAAGTACTTTCCATATTGTTTTATTATGTAGCACAGTGTAGAAAATATTGTGGTGTCTGACACTTCTGCTGCCCATTCCCAGTGATCTCAATTTTCCAACTCTATACAGGAACCACTCTACCATGACAGCCAGGAAAACCTTGCTATCCTGTCAAATAACAACTTTTTATTGTAGAAGAGATCCAAATGATGCTAGTGTTTCAGCCACTTTCTTCACGCTCCCTTTATTGTCACCTACTGTCCTTCCTTCTTACTTACTTCTCCTTAATTATCTAGGAAGTCATGACCAGTGTGATGGTCGGTGCCAGCAACTGGAGCAGGGCTGCAGCCTCGGGAGCCTGAGTGTCTGTGTGCCACCAGCTGGGGACACTGGGCTCCAGGGGCAGCTCCAGGCCACACTGTATCTCTGAGCCCAGCTGTTGGAGGATCTGCCTTTTACATATGTGAAATGTGTCCCTGCCTGTGGATCAAGGGTTGAAACCAGATGACTTCCAAGGCCTCTTGCAACCCAAACCATTCTATGATTCACCTATCAGATGTCTACGAAACAGAAACATTTGGATGTTTCAGATACTTCACGCAGTTGCTAACACAGTAAAAGAATTTTTGAGACCTGATTCAGTGCCTGAACCCTGCAGCTGATCAAGGAATACAGTAGTACAGCCTAGGGTTGTAACCCTGCTTATAATCTAGGTTGGGGTGGCGATGGGGAGGTTTGCATGATTCATTTTACTTCATGATACCTGAGGTCATCATGTTCATGATGACACAAACTGCACAAGATTTATGGAAAGGGTGGGATGACAGCTGAGAGCCTTCCATCAAAATTGTTTTTACAAGGCAGGTTTCATTAACATCAGTGGTATGAATCATTACATGACAGCTTACAAACAGAATACATGCAAACAGATAATTGCTTTTATTTGAATGAAAGACGGTGACAGGCTCCCAGTTAACACAAAACTGTTGGCAGTTACTTATGAGATGATTGCTATGACTATAAGCACTGACATAGACATTGTTTCTGTTATGATGTTCACTAAAATTCCAGTTAATTTAGCACTGAGATGCTCCTCCTGGAACATAAGTCAGACATCAGATGCTTCAGAAGTAAAGATGATAATGAGGCAGATGTGACAGGACTATTTCTGTTGGATCTCTTTGAATGCGTGTTCTATTCCACCCTCTCACCCACGTCACTCCAAGGATTACTATTAGCAGCAGCTAAAAGCCGAAAAAAGCAATAAAAGAAATTCTAAAGTTTGTGAAGTACCTGGGAAAATCCAGCTGCATTCTTTTTGAATCACAACCTCCATCAAATCTTTATCCCAGTAATTTCCTATGGTAATGCAGTGACAATTAGTGAGTCAGTAAAAGCTTCTGCTTAGTGCTTTTCTCAGAAAGCTCATAAGTCTTGAGTACAAATAACAACACTTTTCAGCTCACAGTTGTCGCTCTGCACAGAGATACAAATTTTAATACTCATTGCTACTTTTAAAAGCATAAATATATGTCAACTTAGAGTGAAGAACAGAACAGAACAGAACAGAACAGAATAGAATAGAATAGAATAGAATAGAATAGAATAGAATAGAATAGAATAGAATAGAATAGAATAGAATAGAATAGAATAGAATAGAATAGGAGTGCTTTCTAACATCTTTTATGAAGGCCTTTGCTTTCATTCCCCAAATCCCTTTTTAAAAGACTAATTAATCAGCTATCAGTTCAGTTTTCAGCTAAAGGACATTGTGAGCCTGCCTCTGAATCCTCTTTCCATTTCACAGGCATTGCTATGAGGTGAGGAGCCAGGGTGTCAGCGCTTCTATTAATTTGCTGTACTGCAGCTCATGAGTGATTTGAAGAAACCAAAGAAAGGTATGATGCAAACAGCACTGTGTGTAGAGAAAAGCAGGTCTTTATTTCATGTCTTTGTACTGCATTGCTTCCAACTGCTCTCAATCCACAAGTGTTTTCTGTAGGCTGTACTTGTCAAGGTCAGCTTCTACTGTGTTTTGGAGAGAGAAACAAGGGAATACTACTTTTTGTTTTCAAAAAAATCTTCCAGATGATATCAGGTGGATTTTAGCTTTTGATTTAATGTTCTTGTAAGGTCACCTTTAAGGCCATTTTGTACAAGACAGTATGTTCACTGCCCAGTGCTGATAGGAATGAGAGAGGTGAAAAATCTAGAGAAAGGGTTTTTTGCCTATTTTAAAATCATGAAAATCCATGACATTTCATGTTAATTGACACAGCTTAAGCTCCTTGTTTAGTATGCAAATAATTCAATGTTCAGTGTGGGCTATTAATGACCTGTTAGCACAATTCTCGCACAAAATGTAGTTTTGTTTGGTATTGCTCTTTGTTTGCTTGTTTGTTTAACCTGACCCATTTCTAATGTGATTTAATGGTGGGGACTTGGCAATGAACCAGAAGCTTCTCAAGATCTGTTATATGTGAGAACATGCTATTCTTACTAAGTGGGTCTGTCCTTGCCAGCTGAGTTTAAAACCACTCTGTTTTGTTAAATTGTACAAAACTAAATGTTACATCAGCTACAGGACTAATAATAATAATAATAATAAAAAAATAATAACATTGCAATTTTTGCCATTGATGAGATGGACATGGAGCTTCAGCATAAGCTTCAGCAGAACTGTCTGGTCTATACTGGCTGTAGTATATAAATCACAACGCAATATGGAGCTTACTTATCCCAATTTAAAGTCAATCCTAATTAATAGCTTTTTAAATCATAAGGCCATAAGTACATGAAAAAGATAATACACATGAAATTCACCCCACCTTATCCATATGGCCTTAAAATCTCATTTCCTTGAGACAAACGAGGGAAAGAAGAGCCATACCACTGTGGTTTGAAATATTCTATTTGGAAGCACATTGGTTCACACTCATTTTTTGCACTTCTAGTTAAGCTCTGGAGTTTTTAAGTATGTTAACTGCAAAAACTTCACCCTTAATCAAACACAGTGTGAGATCTCTTGCTGGTAGTATGGGAGACCAAGCCCAAGTCTCTTCTTTGATCATGCTGACATTCCTGTTCCTAGGAAATGCCTTTCAGTGGTGTTCCTGAACTGTTGCAGAGTTACGGAGCTCAGTCAAGGACTGAAATGTTGTTTACATAAAATCCTCATGAACTCTAGAATTCCTTAAGCCAGTCAAAACTGTTAGTATCATCAACAATTCTTTGAAATAACTAGTCAGAAATGCTGCATTTTTCAAGTTGTGTGTGTAATTAGCTGGATGGGAGGGGAAGCGCTGGTCCTCAGCTTTTCCTGCTTTAGTCAGATCCAACCTTCACCTTCAGCAAATGCCCCACAGGTGCAAGAAGAGGTCACTCCTGGCTGGGCACCTCGCCTGGCTCTCTCTGGCCAAAGGTGTAACATCATGCTGTGCAATGAGCAAGACTGGTTGTGCTGGGAAGGAAGGGTACTCATTCTATGAGTGTGCTGGATGAACTTGGGCCCTTGAGAATTTAAGTGCATGAAGTTTATAGAGTCTAATGAGACTGATTTCTTAAGCCAGGCTCGGTCTGAGCATGTATACATCTATGATCACTGGAGAATCTCATTCCCTTTGGTGTGAAAAACCTTAGATTCTAAATAAAGCAGCTCATGAGTTATTCAGCAACACAATTTTAAGCATGAATTCCTATATTATTTTTAAATTCTACTTTAATTACTGGAAGTCTTTCTTTGGATCTGGCCCCTCGTTTCTTAAAAATTTCCAGCAAGAATTGTGACATATTAAATTGTCATTGTCTCAGCAGGAAATAAACCTTGTAAAAAAATTTAATCAATACTCTGATCATCAGTATTCAAGACTCCTGTGTTTATTGTATATTCAAATATTGACTGAATTTCTTTATTACAAGAAAGGCTCTGCTTTCAGTGTAACACTATACATGAGTTTTGATAAAAGATTCTAATCTGTATTCTCACCACCACATTTAATATGTATCAATTATTTGTAGTAAAGTCTGGTGGTTAATTGATTGTTTTGAAGACAAGAGGCAGACAATGTTCTGATTAATTTGAGATTGAGAAAGCTTGCACACATATGGTTTTGTATTTTCAGATTAAAATTATCTCAGTATTCCCCCAAAGCAGGTGAAATTTTAGCATTTATGAACATTAATATTCTAAGATTTTTAATTGTTGACTTTTTATATATTAAGTCTATTGTTATAAAGAAATTATAAACATTAACATTTTTTCCCTAATACATCTAAGTGTAATGAGAAACATTAGAACATTATAAGAAATTGGCATACCTCAGAAATTCATGAAGTCAGACACTGTAATTCAAATGCCTGATGCTGCCCCAAAAGAAAATCTACTGTGCATTTTAAAGTCTAGATCTTCAGTTTTCTGGATGTTGCAGATGATACAAAAGATTATGCATTCATCTTAATACTTTGCTGTCAAGTAATTGCACAGAAATGAAATACAGGGCAAAGACAAACCAGCGGTTGCCTGGTGTTTGTGTTAAAAATAGGCAGAAAACTCCATCTTGAAGAAAAACAGAGCAATATTCAACTGGTCTTTTATCCTTTAGACAGACTTGTGCCTTTGGAAGGGTGTCACAAAATGATTATATGTGTAATATATAAAACTAAATGGGATAAGTCTACAGTTAAATTTGAACTGTCCCTACAGTATTTTTATATGCATTATCTACTTGAAGAATGAAGGAAATTATCTATTGTGATTGATACCAGTCTGGTCTCTTTTCAAATGGGCATTTTACAATCTAAGCAGTTGTCACTTTCCAGCTACATGACATAGCAGGCAGTGTGTGAAATACGATGGGTTGTCCTTCCCCACGAAGTGTAAAACCATCCCTTATAAACGTAATCCATTCCCATGTAAACTTTGCTCTCATGGCTGAACGAGTAGGACTGCAGAGGGTGCACACAGGCTTGGCATCAGCCTGGCTGGGGACTGTGTTATGTCACTGCTACGGCTTCTCCAATCACCCTGACTGCACTCCAGATACCGCTGGTCACAGACCCTTAAAAAAAGAAGGCCAGTATGTACCTAAGCTTCCATCTCTTATTTCTCTCTATTGCCTCTGTCCCATTGCTCTTAACAATGCTTAATACACCCTAACTTCTCTGCCTCTTTTCTTCCTCTCCTGAAAATTTGGGTATAACAATGTGATTATTTAATACTTGCTTATGGGAAAACATAGTTATGTTTTATGTACACTCAGAAACACTCTGTCACACATTAATGAAAAATGTCTGTCTTTATCTGCATTCCTGGAATTGTTCCTGCTGCTTTTATTATTTTCTCTTTCCCTTCAAGTCAATGTCTGTGGCATTAAGATGCATGTTAATATCTATGACAGAAAGGTGAGCAGAAGGATGAACATAGAAGACAAATTGAAATAAAGTCGCACAGAAGAGAAGCAGGAAACAGTTTCAAAACATACTGGTAGCCAAAACCAATATTGGTCACCGGAATTCATGCAATGTCTAGAGTAGAAATGGTGATATGAGTGTCTGCATTTTTATGTAATGCCAATTTGCTGGTGTCTTTGGTATTTATACATTTGTATAACCTATTTAACTCTTTACACACTTAGAATTCTTCAACATATAAGGTTCTGAAGACAAAATGCAGTCCATGTAACCATAATCCTTCCTCCAGGATACATGTAATAGTACAAAAACAATTAAGAACCACTGGGAGTCACAAAAAAAAAAAAATCTTCCAGTTTCCTCATTCTTAGAACCCTCTTGATCTCTGAAAGCATAGACTTTGCAGAAAGCAGTGATTTAGAAGGATCATATTCCTCTAATAATTTTCTGATTCCTTTGTCTCAGGAAGAGATTGCTTGACTCCACTAATAAAATTAAATTGTTGTGTCATGTGAGCTTAATTGTGATTATTCCGTTCATTAACATTTCTTAATGTTACAAATGAAAGAAGCTTTAAATTTTGCTACTAGAAATTAAACACAAAATATCTGGGTGTTACAGCTTATCCATAAGCTGTATGTGGGAGTCTAGTATTAGTTTCGTAGAATAGATTCTAGTTAAAATTAAATTGTAAAACTTCTGTTTAAATTGGGCATCTTTTGAAAAACAATTTTTCATAAATGGTCTAAGTTTTATCTTTAAGATCTGGAATTTTAATAGGGTTTATGTGATTATGCCGATTTTTGCTGAGTAAATTCTCTTCCCAGTGGCTGGTATGGGGTTATGTTTTGGATTTGTGCTGAGCACAGGGTTGATAATATAGAGATGGTTTTTTTATTGCTGAGCAGGGCTTACACAGAGCCAGGGCCTTTTTGGCTTTTTGTGCTGCCATGCTGGTGAGGAAGTTGGGGATGCATGGGAGGTTGGGAGGAGACACAGCTGAGGCAGATGATCGCAACTGACCAAAGGGATATTCTAGATCACATGACATCATGCTCAGGATATAAAGTGGAGAAAAGTAGGAAGGCAGGCATATTTTGAGTTAGGGAACTTGTCTTGCCTAGTAACCACTGCACATGACAAGGCCCTGATCTCCTGGGAATGGCTGAACACCTGCCTGCCCATGAGAAGCAGTGAATGAATTCCTTAGTTTGCTTTGCTTGTGTGTGCAGCTTTTGATTTCTCTATTAAACTGTCTTTATCTCAACTCACCAATTTTCTAGCTTTTGCTCTTCCCATTGTCTCTCCAGTCCTTCTTGTTGGGGGAGTAAGTGAGAAGCTGCATGGGTCTTCGTTGTTGGCTTGTCTGGGGTGAAATCATGACAATGCTAATATGTTATTCTGTGGATTTCTTTTTTGCAATATACCCTACTGCTAGAGCAATGCTAGAGTTCAGTACAACTTTTTCCACACTGCTCACAACACTGAGCAAGGAAGAAAAATGGAGCTATTACACTTACATTTTATATATATATATTCACACACACATACATATATACATACATATGTGTGTGTGTGTGTATAAAAGACACACATGTTGGTACTGCCAAAAAATTATATCACCACTGACTGGTGCCTCATATCATCTTCCAAATCTTTTTTGCACCCCTGTCTGTCTCAAAGTCTAAGAGCTGTTTTCCTGAAGGTTTTTTATGGCAGTCCTTGCAAGATTTGCACAGAGTCTTGGCAAGCTCAGCTGCTCCAGCTCAGGCAGGCAAAGCTGGACAGCAATGAAGGGAAAAAATTACCAAAAAAGAAAAAAAAAAAGCGTTACTATGCACCTCTGCTTTGTGAAGCTTTTAAAAAGATGCGTTACTATGCACCTCTGCTTTGTGCAGCTTTTAAAAAGATGTGTTACTATGCACCTCTGCTTTGTGCAGCTTTTACAAATGGAGCATTTGCAGACATAAAAGAAGTAGAGAACCCTTGACAGTTAAAAAGAGAACCGCTTGAGCTTTAGCAAGTTCTGTGGAGAGATGTAATCCCAAGCACAGGAAAAGGAAGAGGGACTTGAAAATGAAAAATTTAATCAATGATTTTCGAACCAGAAGCACTAAAGAGACAGGCTACTTAATTACTAATCTTCCATTAGTGTTTCGAGACTCCCATCACACTTAAGTGCTGTTGAGCTGTGTGTTATGTGGTCTGGCACTAAGAAACACTTCCTTTTCCTCTCCCAAAGACTATGCAGAGTATCTAAGTAGTGATCTGGCAGGCATCTGAGACAAGCAAAGTAGTGGGACAGAGCTGTGGGGAAGAAGATGTGGTGCAAACTGTATTTACAAGTATCTTTGGAGAATGTGATGTTAGATACTGAATTATTAAGCTTGCATCCACCACTCATTTTTGTTTTGAAGACTGGCTTTTTGCAGTAGATTTTCTTTTTCAAAATAGCATGTAGTCGTTCTGGGTTTAGTTTTGTAGTATTTCTCTACATAGCTTATAGCTTGGAGAAACAGTTCTAATATCATTTCCAGATCAGGAAATTTTCTTTCTCCAGGAAAATAACCTTAAATTAAACTTGGCAGCTTTTCTATACCCAAACCCAATGCTCTTGTTGTTGATCTTGTTGTTGAATCAGGAGGAGTCTGTTGTTTTTTGGGCTACCTTGCAGGTACACTGAGTTGTGGGGCTGTCTCATGGTTTGATACCCGTCATGTGCTGAGGGCCTCAGGAGTCAGTCTAGCTGATCTCTGCGTTCCCTCCCGGCCCTGCAGTGCTCCAACCGTCACAGGAGTAACTGCAGCTGTTACTTTCAAGGCTTTTTTCACACTTCTGAAGTTGATAAACAGCTGAGTAATATCAGCAAAATAACCTCAACAAGTAATACTTTGTGACATCTGTGCAGAGCAATATGAAGGTATGGCAGCTCTGTTCTAACCAGCTACAGAGAGCGGTAAGTAGCGTTGTCCACTGCTGGACTTTTCTTGCCAGGATTTACACAATTTATTTTGCATCTATGCCATGAGCATCCATGTTTTTCTCATTCAACCACTTTGGAAGATTCACTCATCTCCTATCTTGTGGCTGTCCAGAAACAGTCTGGTGTATCCAAAATGCTCTGTCTTGAGGCAACCTTTCAAAGGTACAGTGACTACTACTGTATTACAAGCACATAATTGGTTCCTATATTTGAAAACTATCTCTAGTATTTTTGGAATGCTTATCAATTTTTGAATTCTAACAATGAGGTTTTAGCTAGGAAGTTTTCCACATGATCAGCTACGGCAGAGCAAATCACTGCCCTGCAAATTAACCACAAAATGGAGGTGGAATGCAGCTTCCACTGAACTGGACAATCAATATCAAACAAGATTGGAAATTGAGAATTGTTACTGCTTTGTGTGACTCTCTGAAGAAAATATGGAAGATGGGAATCTCAAAAGATTTTTTTTAATATTGCCATAATTTTAGTAGCTTTTGCTGTGCAATCACTTGCTCCACTATGCTGTGAAGTTTAATTTCTACAGGACATATACCTTTCAGAACAAGAAAACAATCAAACCTTGCAAAAGTATTTAGGACACTATTTAAGATTAGATTGTGCCTTTAGGTATAACAATGCTACACAGTTAGATACTAGTTTATTCATATTTCATCCTTTAAACCTGTGAATTTTTAATAGGAATAATTTCCAGTCAAAATTATGGAAACCTAACCTGAATTATATTAAAATTAACTACTAAGTAGTTAAAGCTAGATTTCTAAGCAGTTACTGGAAAATCCTGGACTGTTGTCATCTTTCCCTCCAAGGGTGGGGCATTATTTGTTTTGTGCTTTAAAGGAGTGAACTGCAGTATAAGAGAGCTGCACCTCAGTCATCTCAGACATTGTTAGCAACTGAAAGGAAAGAGAGAGGAGGATATGCAAACCTCATCCAAATTCCTAGCTTTTTGGTTTTCATTTTAACCAACAGTATTATCTGCCATTTTTCTAAGAAAAATATCAGCTAGGGAAGTTCATTTATATGTTCATACATGTCAGACTTTATCCTGAACCTGTTGCTTGATCAGCCACATTGAGACCGAATTTGGTGGTTCAAGAGAGATTGCTTCAAATCTGAGCAGGTGGTGGTGTTTCATAGGAAAGGTGGTAGGAGGTAAAATCAGGAAACACAAAGCAAGTAAATTACCACACATAGTCAAAACACTGAAGAAAAAAAAAAGAGCACTTGACAGTTGTCAGACTGCAGAACAGAGGAGATTGAATACAAGGTGACATAAATCAATTCAGAACCAAATACAGAGTGACAAGGTTGTTCTTGTAATGATACAGAGGCAAAAAAATCCCCTAAAACAAAAGTCAATTATTGTATCAGAATTCTGGACAAGGATTTATGAAGAAAGCAAAATTTTAACATTTAAATAAATGGAGAAAAGTCTGCTACAAATTGGATGGTTTTTGTTTTTACTGCAAATTCAGAGTGCTGAAGATTACTGAGAAATCATGGTAGGAATCAAAATAAGGTGTTAGTGCTGAACAGAGGAAAAGGATCATCCTCTGGACCTGCTGGTGTAGCCCCCAGTGCTGTTGGGCAACTCTGCTGCCAAGGCTCACTGCTGCTTCAGGCTTTCCTTGCATCTCACCAGGACCTTCCACCCTTTCCCTGAGCTGTTTCCCAGCCTTCTGTGCTGTGGGGAGTTATCCCTATCCAGCTGTAGGACATGGGTTCCTGTTGGCCCGTATCTCCAGCCTCCACTTACTGACTATTCCCTCCAACTGGGTGTTGGCCACAAACTTGCCAAGAGGGCAACTCTTCCATGCACCTAGGTCAATAATTAAGACATTATGCAAGGACTGATCCCAGCATTGTGTTTATTTCTGAACGAGGATAAATCACCTTATCCTGTTTTCCCTTTAATTTGCAATCCAACAGCTATATTAGCCTTTTTCCAGAGTCTGGACTATGTATAGTAACTATTTCCTTTGTATTTCCTGATCTGATCTCACACATCTCCTATAAACCACGACCATCGGCTCAAATTGGGATTCAGAGATATTATTCACAGCCTGACTTTAACTGTCAATTTTGCTGCTCAGAAAAGATGTAATTATGATTGAAAATATACATGACCAGCCATCACTGTGGAAAATCCACATTAACCAGCAACCACTGTATCCTCAATAGGATGCTGGATGTGGAAGAAAATATTAGTGAATACAACTTCTAAGAAATATTTATGCCAATGGACAAGGGTGCCCTTAAAAGCACTCAGAATTTTTGTAGGGATCGTTTTCAGAGTTATTAAGGCTTACAAAATGCAGTGGTTTACATATGGACATGCTGAGTATACAGAAGAATTAAGATACCACCAAGATTATTCTGTGAAGCTATGATGGCATGAGACACGTTTGAAAGCCTTTAATTCCACTAGGTATTGGCCAAAATGTTTTTCTACACAGTAACAGCCGTTTAATGTAATAATACTAGAATTCATGGGGTTTTTTTTCAAACATGTTAAAAGGAGATGCTTTTTTCATATTACACTTTACAAGGCACATATTTCAGATGTTTGACAAGGAGTAAATCTTTTCCTACAAGTCAATACACATCAGTCTTGTGGTATAGAGAACAGTATGTTAAAAAGGTAATAAACTAATTTTCTTTATTCTTAAACGTGAAAAGCACATACCTGTTGAATCATTGATAGCTCTGTTAAATAATTAGAAAGACTTTATTATTTCCTGACAAAACATAGGTGCCTGTTTAAAAAGCCTCCAAATATTGTGCTACATTAAGAAGAAATAAATGCTTCTACATTTTTTATAAAATGCTCCCATTTTTTCATATAAAACACCATGACTCAAGAACACATCTACTGAATAAAAGGTAGCAGGGAAACCCAGTGGGTATGGGTGAAGATCATAATGCAGTATAAAGATTGTGTTCATGACAATCGAGCATATTAACTAAGGTGTGATCTGGTTTGACATCCTCTCTCTGTCAACTCACACTGTTTACATTGGCACATTAAACTGGAAGAGCAGAACCACTCACTCAAAAGTATATAAAAAATTTAAACATTAAATCAGTTATTTTTGAAACAGATACATTGGTGATTATTTCTACTCTGAAAGAGGATGTGTGGCCTTTGCCTGGCAAAGCATTGTCAGTGGTCTGCTGCGTCTAGCAGTGCATTTGAATGTGTATTGTGACTGTGAAACATAAAATACCATAATACAGCTTAAAAGCAGATATTTGTGCTGCTGAAGGTGTTTAAAATAACTGCTGCAGCTGATCAGAATTTTTTATTATATTTTCTGATCAGCAGTACCAATTGTTTAATTGTGCTGTTCTTAAATAGCAACAAGAAATTAGTCTACTCCAGTACTCCACTGCACTGTCCCTATAAAACACATCCTAGCAATTAATGGATGTTATGGAAAAGAGGAATATTTTAGTCTAAATCCTGCTTGGGCTGTCTATGGTTGACATGACTGGACAATGTGTCCTTTTTAATGTCATTGTTCTGGGGAATGCAGCCCAATTTATCATTATAGTTCCAATAATAAACTATGCCATAATATAACTATTCTTTTTCTTTATATGCTTTTTTAAAGTATTTTGGTTAAGTATTTGCCCATACTAGATGAAGATGGTATTTACTCTGTGTACATTAAGTATTTCCATTTAGATCCCTAAATTGTCAGCCTGTTTATCTTAAATTCTCTTCTCAGTGAGTAGTGAACGAGGAGCATTTTAGAGAATTTCAGGCTTGCCTTCTTACTGACTGAAGTTAAGCATGACTGTCCATAAACTATATAGGCAGAAAGAGAGATTAGACTTATAACTGAGGGGCTTAACGGTACATGACATGAGTACTCCAGTTATCTCAAAGGAAGTGAAATAAATGCTGAACTGATTTCATTCCAAGAATAAAAAAAATCTTCCTCAAAAAAAGGCATTGAAAATTGCTGGTCATGTAATTAGTATATTTTGACTTTATCTTCTTTTGTGTTTGAAAAGCTGAAGTATATTATTACAAGAACACAGGAGACATTAACTTCTAAAAAATCAGTAGTTTCAACAAGTTGTAAGTACCAGCTTCCCTTAAAATTGGAGACGTGATAAAGTCCAACAATATTATTATATTATTGTGAATTACTGCAGATTGATGCACTATTCCATACTGTGATGAGAAAACAGAAAGATAAAATAACAGAACAGAAATAAATATAGTGATATTGAAAGGATAATCCCACTTAAAAATGTCATTTTTAAAAATAAAACAATAAATATTTTTATCTCAATGCATCTCTCTAAAACAATTCCATTTACAGAAGAAGAATTAAATCAATATAGCTTTCGGAAGAACGATTGAATTGATAATAAAAGGTTTAATGAAAATTTTGCTACAAGGTTTTGTGCAGATCATCAGTCAGGTTGACAGCCCAAATAAGTAATCCAGTTATTTTTAAGAATGTGAGATCCAAGTCTTTGGAATGACCTACAGTTCTAAAAGCATTTAAAAAGCCTGATATGTTTTTTATGCTTCTATTCAATTTATGCTTCCATTCAATTGATTTATCTTTTCATTTCTCGATTTTCTGAATGTCAGTTCTGTGCAAATTTTTCCTTTGAATATTCTAAGAAAAAAACCAAACCAAAACAAAACAAATAAACAAAACAAAACAAAAACAACAAACAACAACAACAAAAAAAAAACCAAAAAAAAACAAAAACAAAAATAAACCAACCCAAACCTGTTTATCTTTCCATGTTTATCAGGTTTTATAAATAAACTATCTGAAAAAAAATCAACTCACACACCTGCTTTGCTTTGACATATTATGGAGCAACCAGATATACTTAAGGATCTGGATTTTCTTTTATATACTACTGTAAAATGCAGTGGTTTATTGCAGACCTAGGAGCACAATGGGGAGCAATATAGAGAAGTTCCATTAGGACACAGATATTGGCTTTCCAGTACTGTGTGACTGAACCAACAGCAATAAAATAGGCTGTGGGATTTCCAGGTCACCAGCCATCAAAGAATATTTGACAGACCCTGGTCTATTTAAGAATCTGTTATAACTGGTTTTTTCTGCTTGCAATCTGTTTTCCACTTGCTTTATTGTTATTTCCAACAAAATGTGCTTGTTGTATGAGACCTTTTTATAACCCTTCCTGGGTTTTGTTGTAACTTTTTCTAATCTTTTTCTTTTTTCACCTCCAGGTGGTTTCTTAATTTTTAAAAAGTGCGAGATGTGAAACAGATCATAAAAATAATAATATTCTCACTTTCCTTATAAGATTTACTATTTTTTTTATTGCTCCAGAAACTACAACATCTTTTTTTATTCCTGTTTTTTGTTTTCTTTTCTTCTTCTACTTTTGTCCTCTTCTCATTCTGTCTAGTACTGACTTATAAAGGAAAATAGAAATCCAAAACATGTGTAGCCAAATGATTAGTAAATCATGTTTAGATCATAAATCGTGTTCATTGTTCTTGAACACCAACCGCACCTTATACAGCCACAGACTATTATTCCTCTCTGTAAGGAAAGCATGCAGTAGGAAATCAGAGGTACAAGGTAACATCTGTTTCCCTAAAAAAATTGATTATCCTGGTTTCACATCTATTCATTATTAGCGTGTTCTTTTGAGGCTTACCTTTTCTCTTCTCTAGGGTTACCAAAGAGGGTACAAAGCAGTGGTTCTAATACTGAGATGCTTGATGGCAGACACATGCTTGGTGGAAAACAAAGGGACTAGAAGTTCGTCACTCTAATACGATCCTTGAAGTGTGTTCTGCAGCCATAAAGTATAAAAATGTAAATGAAATATCTTTAATTTTAATCCATTTTAATCAAATCTTGAATTATAAAAAAAATACTTTAAGTAAAAATATAGAAAGGAATACTACTGAGAACAGTGAAGAAAATTTGAAAAGTGATCATAGCATCCCTAGTTGCACATTAACCCTAAAACATTTAATTGAAACTCTTAATGAGACACCAGTCTAGACTGAGGAGCACAATGCATGTAAGGATGTTTTTCAAGCATATGGTGGTGCTTCATTTCGTCTAGAAACTGTAAGAAAGGCTTTTATAAATGAGTAAGGTATTTCTGAGACAACCATACAAATTTCCCAGTTGTACATTATTTTGATAGCCCTTGCTGTTAGGCATAAGAACACAAAGACATTTCAATCCTTAATATTCTGAACAAGTAGAAAATGTGTCCTGTTTGCAAAGTACAGGCATTTGTCTCTGAAGCGTGCTCAGGGACTGTAACCTGCAACCAGTGCCCAGTGTGTTATTCAGGAGTGTTATTGATACCCCCGTTTGTGCCTTTCCATCTTTCCCTCATGTGCTGTGCTCACGGATGATCTGGCAGACATGAATAATTCCCACCAGGTGCCTGGCCATGCCCAGCTCAGTTCCAGATGGAAAGCTGCCACCCACAGCCCTTTTTTTTACTGCTCAATCCCCTGTTTGGTGTTTTGATGTTTCATTATGCTTGCCTGTCTGCCATGGGAATTTCAGAAAATATCTCTTCTTGAACTTCACATCACTGAAAACAAACTGAATCTAAAAGCATAGATTATTTTGACCTCCCTTCTGCTTCTGCCACTGGAAGTGGATTTTTATGCTGCAGTATACTCTTCTTTTAGGAGAGGTTGCCTCTGCTTCCCATGGTTCTGTGCCCTTTGGCAGAGACACAGAGTCAGTCAGCGCTGCTGCTTTTCAGCTGAATGCTCTCTGATGGGTGACCAAACACCAGTGGCAAGTTCTCTGCACATTGTAAGGTTTGGGCCTTTTTTAAATGCAAGATTTCACCTTAAAATAGTGACTCTCTTTGTCATCATTCCTTAGCAAGTGAGGCAAACAGATGTAAATGTGTCATAACGTACGATCTCAGGGGTCAGGGCTGCACAAGCTGTGTGTCAAGGCACAATTTGGCCTTTAAATGTATAAACATCTGACATGCAGTGCACATGAGGAAAAGGGCAACTGTAAGTGAAAGAGATAACGTATTCATTTTGTTAAGGCGGCAATGACTGGCAGAGCCTTAGAAAACAGCAATTTGCCCATGCTCATGGCCTTGCTTAAATCTCAACAAGATTATGCATCAATGTACTCACTGACAAGCATGGGGAGCCTTGGAAGTCCAGTTCCAGGAAGAAAGATACTTTTATAGAACTGGACTTGCTTTCAACATATGCCTAATAAAAGAGATGCACTGAAACAGAGTCTTAAAAGAAGGGAAAGAGAAAAAAGAAAACAGAGAAGTTTGATTATTAGTAGCCATCACCAAAAATTCAGGGTTCTGATGATGAAAATATTTACATTTTGAACAGTTATTCAGGTTTTGAACTCTGCATATATACTTGTGAAGGTTGAAGAAGTTCATGCTCAGATTTCACATGTAATATGTTTACACAGTTTACAGATATCTGACATAGGTCATTTAGAGATCAAGCTTCAATTCTTGCATCAACTGATTCCTATGGGTTAAAAGATCAAACCTATAAGAGATAATATGTCCTGCCTCAAAATCCTAGGTGTCAGAAAGGCACAGGAAGATAAGAGTCTAAAGATGAGGCTTCCAGCTATTTCCAGAGCCTGAAGTAATATTTTATTCAGTTCTACTGTTCAATATGGACAAAAATTGAAGATAGCATTTATAATTTTAGGTGGATTCAGACATTTTATGAAGGCTTTGATATAGGTAACTTTTCACCTCAAATGTAAAAACAGTAATTTCCATGAAAAATTCATCCAGATTTTATAGGAGGGGAAAAAATGAAACTGACAGTGTGACATATTTAATAGCATCAGTTACAGTATGGTTGCCAGCATGTCATAAACATTAGAACAGGATGGTACAAACATTTTAATCTAGGAAAAAACCAAAAGATAATACACACTCTACCCAAGCTTCAAGGACATTTGACTCCTCCCAGTAAGTACCAATTGCACCTGTATTTATATATTACATGTGAAAACATACAAAGCCCCTAATATTTGCCCAAATTTGGGGTCACTTCTTTCTGTAAAAATGTCTAAAATAGCAAAAAAACCCAAAACCCACAGGAACGTCAAAAAGGTCTGTTGTTATTTCAGAGGGTACAGTCACTTAAAGGGCAAAGTTTCATTCTTTGCAGAAAAAGATAGAGTAAGTCATTGAAAAAAATTAAACTTTTCGTTTTCTATTCATTTTAGTCCCTGTGACAATTCAATCTTACAGAAATTTAATCTTTATAATTACTTTTTCAATTAGCAAGATGTATGGTTTTTTTAAGTATATACCAAATGCATGCAGTTATATCAAAAGTGTGTTCAATAGCTGTAGTTTTAGCTGACATAAGTATATCTGACCTTGTTTAGTGCTGCGAAATTAAAAGGAAATTAATGAAGAGCTATAAAATCAAACCAAGAGAGAACTGACCAGGTTTCCGTGGAAATAAGGATTAAAGCAAAAAAAAAAAAAAAAATTTGAAATAATAAAAAACAGATTACAGCTACCATCATACTAAGATTCTTGGTTTTTGCTGTATCTGGGACCCTTCAGTTTCCTATTAGAAAGCATGGATAGAAAAAAGGTGGTTACACTGGAAGGAAAGAAATGTTGGTAGAAACCCTGACGGAAAGATGTGTTTTCTCGTTTTATACCGTATTTAACAGAGCATCCAAATAGAAATTAAGAGGTGATAATGTACACTTAGCTTCTTTCAGAGACAAATAATGTCTCACAACAGGGGTGAACACCAAAGAGGCTTGGAGCAATGACAGGAGCTGCCCAGGGTCCCTACAAACATGTTATGCAGCTTCAAACAGGTAAGTTTCTTGCTTTTGCAAACCTACTGCTGCATGAATTTCAACAAACTTTTAATATCTTGTTTAAACATTGCTGAATATCTTTTGGAAATGCAATTAATATCTTTAGTTAATACCATGATAAAGACATCTGTAAGACATCAGGTGAAAAAAGTAATTTCAAAGTGTCCTTTCTCTCCTAAAAGAAACGTGCCTTCAGTACCTTAGGCAGAAACAAAAGAGACCACTGACATTTGTGTGCCTGTTGTACATCCATATCTTGTGAATGCTAAAGAAATTTTACAGAAATCAAAGATGAAGGCCTAGGTAACAAGGTGAAGAGAAAGTTTGGCTTTGTTCTGTCTTAACTGCTTGTAGTTTGTATTTGTTTAAAACTTGCATATATTGAGCTTTACACATTTCAACCACAGTAGAATAATATTTAAGAAGTGGGAAATAGCACAGCAAGTTTTGTTTCAGTCAGTTCAGGCCTGGTCTGAGACTGCATGAAGAAGAGCGCCATCCTTGCCACATCAGGCAATAGGGGTATGAGTGCCAGACCCTTAACTCCCAATACAATATTTCCACCTCTTGTTTATCAGAGGAGAGATCCAATATTGTTTGCATTTGAATTGGATAGCTGCTACTGGCAAAGTAATTATAAACGGCTATTTTATAAAATTATAATTTTTAATCTGATAAAATTAGGTTATTATAATTAACATGTTCCTATACTGAACTTCAGATGGTATCTACTGTTGTTTGTATTTTTGATGCTAAGAAATATTCTGGGAGAAACTAGATGGTGATGATATTACTGGGAATTTATTTATTTTATGTGATAACATGGGACAATTATTTTGTCTGGCACATGAAACCTCTCACTCCAATTCAAAGTTTCAAAGGAGTTAATACTCTTGGCCATAAATACTTACAAATATATTTATAAAAACTCAAGAAACAACATTTTGTAGTTATCATTTTGCCCTACTTTTTCTCTACTGTTTGAGAGTATTTAGCAGGTTACACAAATTAATATATGTCACTGCAAATTGAGGTGCATTGCAAATGGTTACTTGTACAGTTTGGTCTCTTGGGTTACTTGGATTATTTGGTCAGTCCTGAACTGACAGCAAGTTCATCTCCCAAGACAGCAAGACAGTGCCACACTGTACATATGTGAGATATTTAGCTCAAGAGACGGTGAGGAGATAAAGTTATAAGGCTCCGCAAAATTATGAAATGTACTTTTCTTTTCTTTACAGAGAGATGTTAATGAATTATTCAGGAATTTTAGTGTTAGAGTTTGGATTTCTTCTTGTGAGGGTATGACATGTCAAAATGATAAATTTTAGACAAGTATTAAGTGATAACAAGTCAAATTTGTAGAAAAACATGGCCCATCTGACATTATTTTATAGCTACAAAATATTCTGGAATGAATATACCCTTATCAATTTTAGCTTAAGGTGCTAAATCATGTTTCCTTTCAATGATGTACTTTAGGAAAGCATACAAAAACTGCTTTTTCATTCTGTGAAAGGGAAGAAATTAATCAGATTTTAATTTCTTCATATGAATGGCCTACCTATTACTGAACAATCTCAATAATGGAGATATTTTTAATAATGTGTCTTTAATACTTATTTTGATGTCATATGTTCAAGCCAGATCAGTGTACTACCTCCTTTTACAAGTTCTCTTAAGCCATCCATACATATTGCAAACAAAATTTCCCAACCCTTGCAGGAAACTATTTCCCTATCCATAATACAGTAAGAGAATGATCATCATTAATTTAAGAAATAAACTATTTCGATCATATTGCAGGAGTGAGCCATCCAAAAGGAACATTCTCCATCAAAGTTCTTAAAGCAGAAATACCAAAATGAGATTGTACCCAAATTAGATATTTTTATTATGTACTCCTTTGGGTTGGCTTTTTATTCAGATTTTCTTTCTTACCCAGCAAAGTAACCATGGTTGGTAGCTTCAATTACTGAATTTATCTGCAGCAGAGGTGTTGTCTATAATTTGATAAGGTTTTCCAAGGTTAAAAGAGGGGGATGGACTTTGGCAAGAGGATTATGTCAATCCATGTTTGCAAAGGTTAACTTCATGTGGAAAAGATCCACAAAAATTATTTCCATCTAAGCCTTTAGATGAGTCACAATGATTCTTTTTTCTTCCCTCCTGGCTTATGGATTTCTTTGCAATTAAAAGCCAGACCCTCTGAACTAAGTAAAAGCTGAATCAGTTCTATAATAAGTCTGCTATTACAGGCTCTGCACTCCAGGATCTGGTCTCAAGTCTTTCGGTAAAATCCTAGTGCTGGTACTTTTTATGTAGAATGCTATGCGGCAAGAACAAACATTTGAGTGTCCAATTTGGAAAACCATCTCAGTTTCTTAGCAGGTAAAACAGATATAAAGTCTTCATCTTTTTCTGTTCCTCTGACAGAATGAAACAAATCCAGTAAGAATGGAAAAAGAAAATTGTGAGCTGCTACTCAGTAGAGGCAATGACTGATTAAGGTAACTGACCTTAGTGTGGCCTCACCGTATCGTGACACACACCTTATTGTGTGGCCTCACCAACGATTTTTGAAAAATGATGCAATTTTCAAGTTTTTTTTTAAATGTGAAACTTTTAATGAAAATGTTTTTATATTGTTGTTGTTATTTTGTTTGGTCCAAACACCAAATAGCTGGCTTTTAACAGCGTGAATTTATTACTGATCTGGAGACAAATAACATATTGTGACAAGGTGCCTGAAAGAATACATACATTCATGTGCCATTAACTGTCTCTGTAAAGGCCAGCAGATGGAAAGAACTCTGTGAAGAAAACATACCTCTCAGATACATATTTTCCAAAATATTGCAGCTGTGGATTTGTAGCTTCAACTCAGTTGATTTCCTAGGAGAAAAAGATTTATATCTATAGAGGAATTAGTATTAAGGAAAGGAGAATCCCACTCATTTTCAGATAACCTGAAGAGCAAGCATTGAAGTTTTCGCAAGTGCCGGGTACCTGAACAAAAGCAACAGTACCAGCTAGCAGATGAATAAGGATGTTCTGCAGATAGGATGTAAGGAGTAAGGTGATCAAATTGGGTACTTGCAGCCAGTAAATGCATCAGAGAAATCCCTTCCTGCAATGAAAACAGTTTGAGATCTTGTGCATTTTGAGTTTGCAGATTCTTGCGTTTTCATAGGATCAAAAGCTAATTCAGGCCAGAAGGGACCTCTGGATACCTGCTCCACACTCTACTCCTGTCTTGTTCATTCTTTTTAACTTTCTAAGTTATCAGATAAGGACTTGCCTTTTTGCTTGCCTCAACTGAATTTGTTTTTTACTTTAAGCTACTGACACTCTGCAAATACGGGACAGTATATGGCAGGGCACAGAGTACAGTGTCCACACTGGGAGACATGAGGTTACCCATTGTTAAACCCTTGTATCTATTGCAGGGCCATATAATGCACAGACTGATTTCACAGAATCATCTCTTTTCTCAACATCAGTTGTTTTCAACAGAACTTATGGAATGTCTTCTGTATGGTGTATCCTTCAGTTAAGATGGCAAATAGGAACACTTTATGAGAAAGTATTACAATAATTGTCACTTTCCTGGCTTTCAGAAGTCGGTGATTCCAACTAAATGTTTTGCCAAAGCTCATCTGTTTCTGTTTTTATCTTCTTTTATTGACCATATATATTTCTAATGCTTGTATTTTACTACATAGCCCCTTTTAATGTAAGCCAAATTTTATTTTGTGGCTAATGTTGACTCCAAGCACTTCACTCAGAAATGAGAAAGTTGCGCCATGATGTTCCAAAAGTGACTATGCATGGGATAAAAACACTTTGTTTTTATCAGCTTTAGATTTCCAATTCTTATTTTCCCAGGATGACCTATTTCTTGTATTATAAAAGCTCAGCTCTTACAGTGCATGATTCACATTCTGTGATTTGTGACGCTTTTATACACCCATATCCCACGTCCTCTTACTCATCGGCTTTACAAAACCAAGCAGTGAAATCCTGACCTGACTGAACTCAGTGGGAGTTTTGACATTGTCTTCAATAAGACTGGGATTTCACCTAGGATCTTTGTAACCTCTAAATGAAAGAACCTTTGGTCTTTTCTTTTGGGAGGGGGAGGAAGAGCACGGAGACACAGAGTGATAGTATTTATGATTTAATTAGATGTATCTCTTCCATTTGTGAGACAAAGCAGTCAACAGAATCAGACATAAAGGTGAAGTAATCAGAATTTACTAGGGTGGGAATATGTTGGCTGGAATCTGCATAAACATTTCATTTGCCAGAATCTGCAAAGATCTGGACTTAAGAAACCACATTGACTCATTTGGCTTGCCAGCTTATTTATAAGCATAAATAAGTTACAAAGAAAATATAATTCTAATCTCTAATAAAGAAAAGCCAGGCCTAGTTAATAAAAGTTTTAAATTCATCAGAGGTGAAACAAAGTTATCCAGAGCTTTAATTTTAGCTTGAAATTATTGTCGTTTCCATTCCCCATTCACTCCTTTATGTCCCATGACTGATGGATCACTTATTTTTCTCCTTGTAAGTGTGAACACAAGGAGTAGGAGCCCCTCTCCTGCTGGGTTGCTGCTAGAGAGTTTTGTAATATCCCTTACAGTATTTTGTGTACTGGACTCCAATACAGAGGCAGTGAAACGTATGGAAAAGACGGGAAAAAATATGTACAGCTTTATACTTCAAAAGTAGGAAGCGCAAACCTAAGAAGAGCCAGTAGTGTTGGATGCATGCTCAGCACATAAGACTTGGCCAGTGGAACCATATTCCTAAGACTGATGTCTTCACCAGGACCACACTCTAAAATACCCTGCTGGAGCATGCTAACGGGAGGACTACTCCATTGCCTGTGTGCTGATGGCAAATTGCTGCTTGGGCAGTCCAATGACTGATTCCTTATTTTCGCGCCCTTTTCTGTTCATGAGTCTATTGACAAACACACTGAGACTGATTAGCAGTGCTCTGTTGTTGAGCTGATGCACAGAAGTCACATCTGACAGTAGTGAAGAAGTGTCAAAATTGAGCCTTACAATTAATACAGCAGAATATGCTTTCAATATTTCTTCCCTTGATTCTCCAAACACAGTCAGAAGAGTTATATCTTGACTGATTAAACAATGAGCATCATTCAGCATGAGATAAGCAAGCTGCAGCAGCTCCCTGAGCTGAGTAGGTTGGTTCCTCCATCTATTTTGCTAAATTACATTGCTCTGTGACTCTATCACTCATCCCATCCTCTTACCCCTCTCTATTCTATTCCATTCCATTCCCATTGTTTTTGACAATTATCTTTCCTCAACCACAGACATATGTATAATATGTATATAAATACCTCAACAGCTTCATTAATTTAGCTACATACTGTGCCTCTGAAATACTAAGGTTTTCCTTGTGTTATAGATAGAAATGGGCATTCACAGATAACAGATTTTTCTTGCCTCCCTTGAGAGCCAGGACAATAACGTGCTTTACAAAACCTCCTATCATTGTGCCTTGCAGAACCCAGGAAATCTTGGAGTGGTAGCAAGGCTGCTCCTCCTCTCTCACACAAGCTGAATGAAAAAAGAGAAAGTAAAAGTCCAAAAGAAATACTGAAAGTGCCCAAAAGAAACATGAAAAAAAAAAAAAAAAAGAAAGAAATTTAAGTCCAATCAGGAAGGTCTTTTCCTGTATTTTAGTGCAGAATTCTTATGCTAACATAAATGCTACACTTAAAAAAAAGAAAGAGACCTGGTCTTATACACTTACTTGCTTAGACTCAATATACTCAGAATTTATGCAGGAAAGTTGTAATCTACATACTAAAGGGGAAACCTGCCACTGTTTTGCATCTCTTTTGTCATGAGGCTTTAGCAAAAGATGGATTCAATATTCCTCTTCTCCTCTTGAAACTATTCCACTGGCCAGTGACTGAAAAAGTCACCAGATAAGGTATTTCAAATTGATGGAATTTGGTTTGGATTTTGGGGCTGTTTCCTCTTGAGTGACAGCTCAAACTGTTATGGCCTTTCTCTTACAGTCAGGTCAACTTTCCCTGCCCCGGTACCAATACCACTCAATTGATTCTGAATGCCAGCCCTGTGAATGTGTGTAACAGGTGTAGTGCTCTGGCAGCAGCTGAGACTGAGGACCTGGTCAAGCCAGGGTGGAGAGCCCCTTCCCACAGCTGCAGAGCAGGGAGGTGGGAACCAGGCACCCAACCCCTCACTCCTGTCACCAAAGGCAATACCCAAGTGATCGGAAACAGACCTTCTGCTGGTTGTAGGTTAAGAAGTTCAGCAGTCTGATTTGACCAAAGAAGTCAGTGTTTGTCTAATCTAGGTACCTTCAGTATCCAGCAGCAGCTGAAAAAGAGAAGACAGGATCATTTTTGGAGCCTAACTCCAAATTCAGCTGAAATCCTATACTGATCTTGGTCTCTTGCTTCATTGATTCTTCTCCGTGATGTGGAGAAAAGTCTTCACTGTGCCTTTACAGTTTGGGAAGACATAAAGATACTACCACATCTTGTAACCATTGTAAGGGCTTGTGTCAAAGCCCTACAGTTAGTTAGAAGTCTTTTTATTGATTTGAGTAAACTAAATTCACTTATATGTACTTCAGTGACTTTTAATAACAATTAGCTCTTTCCCCTAACAATTTCCTGATTAAAATGGGTTGTAAGAGTAAGGTGTTGCCTTTCAAGCTTTTAATAAACCAATGCTTTTCAACTCCCTGCAGCGCTTGGACAGCTTCTATTCCCAGATTTCCCTGCTAGGATTCAGGCACTAACACTTCACAATACCTTGTTACCTGGCTTTCCTGGAGTGGAAGCATGTGCCATGGTTTGATCCTGGCCAAATGCAAGGCACTCACAAATTAATACACCTAGGGCTAATGAGTTAAGTAAAACTGGGAGAAAAGACACACTCAGGCCAAATAGGCTGAAACTTAATAGTTACAAAGTGATTTATTTTGCTAACAGATTCAGGGGAGTAAATGAGCAATGAAATTAACCTTCAAAGACACCCATTCTCCACTCACCCCTCTCCCACCCAGCAGCTGCACAAGGGAACAAGGCATGGGGGGAGGGGGGGTAGGTCAATTCATCACCAAAATCTTTTTCCATTGCCCAGGGGAGAAGAGTCTTCTGCGTAGCTGTGAGTCCCAAATCTCACAAGCAGCAGCCCGCCCGAATCTGCCACAAGGTAAGCTCCCCACAGGCAGACAGTCTTCCCAAAACTGCTGCAGCGTGGGGTCTCTTGTCCACGGATTACAGACCTCCGAGTCGGCTGTTCCATTTCGGGAGCAAGGCTTTTTTTCTTCTTTGCTGAAGCACAGTCTCTCTCATGCATCAGCGTGGGGCACTTAATTCAGTCTGTAAAAGCCTGTTTCTCCACTGGACTACGGCCTCCTCCAGGCATCCACCCACTCCGGCTTGGGGCTGCAAGTGGATCTTAGCATCCCCCGTGGACTCCATGGGCTGCAGGGCGACGTCCTGCTTCACC
>VZRN01001724.1:1029747-1091780 GCA_013397935.1 Dasyornis broadbenti
GCCAAGTAAAACCAACACAACATGTAGGCTTTTTTTAGGAAGATGTGCGTATTTCATCCTTCATCCCTGGATAAAGAAGGGAAGAGCACATAGTGGCCTACAGTGAGCTTCAAGAAGTTTCTGGAGTCAGACATCCTTGCTCCCAACTGCAGAACATGTTCTGAAGAGTGGGTGGCAGTGGTAACAGAGAGAGGAAGCAGGAAACAAGCCCTGATCCTCTCCTTGGGATACATTTCACATTAGCAGTGGATGAGAAAAAAGAAGCAGTAATGACTTTGGGAGCTTGACCTGTATGCAAGACTCAGCCTTACCATCTAAGAGATTTAACCACTAATTCACTGATTCATATTCCTTGCTTGTTTATCCTCTAAGTGTGCTTTTGAGTCTGGCACTTGGATATATAAGACATACTTAGTAACCTAACGGCTGTCTGAGGGGCTCAAAAAGATAATTATTTCGACCTATCCCACAGTATGGTAGTAGTTATTCAGAAATCACTCCAATGAGTGGCTGCAGTAATTTGTACTTTTGATGTATGCCTGCTGAGCATAGCCCTTATCTTTGACCTTGGCACCAATGAAAGCACAGCAGATCCCACAGGTCTGAAGACATAGATTAGCTTGCTTGAAATTATTACTTCAGTGACCTCTATTTCCAATAATGGAGCATATTTTCTCTATGCTATAACATCAATGAATGTTTTACATTGTATTTTTCATCAGTTACAAGCAACTCTTGTTAATTCTACTATGCATTTTCCTTGGTTATATTCTGCATTATTGGTTACGATATAAAAATCTGTAATCAGATCTGCTGTCTTATTTTATGCCTTTGCTCTTATTTTGCAGTAAGGGGTTGAATATGATCAGGTTCTGTTACTTTTTTTTTACATCATTTTGTTCTCAAAACCAAAATTTACTGCACTAACTTTAATGCAGTAATTCCTACTACTGTAATGAAGAAACACTAATCACCCCTCCAATATAAATTTTTATTATTTGTATAATTTAAAATTAGAGAGAAGTCCTAAAGGTATTTTCCATAAGTTTAGAGACCAAAACATCCCTCAGAAAACAATATTAATTGTTTTTATTATAGATACTTTCCTTGGGGATTTTTGATGCAAATTATCTCAGTCAGACATTTTACTGTCAGAAAGAAAAGCAGAGTAATTACAGTCTTTGTAAAGAGGTGGTGTCTCTTATGCCATGAGTTACATCTGATACAACTGATAAGGAACACCAGTTTCCTAGCTGATAATAAATCACAGTTGATGGCTATCCATTTCAGTTATTAAATATTTGTTGGTTGTTCTTGTCATTTGATTGTCTATATTTTCAGAAATTAAATCTTATGCATAAGGATTTGAACTGTTGCTTAGATTATTGTTTCTAACACTATTTGGTTTAAAAAATAATTTAACACTATCTGTGGATCTGGATTCATAGTTTCCTGAGAAAAAAGTTATTCTTCCCCTTCAGTCCCATATACAATACACACTTGCATTAAAACATTTCCAATGTGGTTCCTGTTACACGAGTTCTTACTAATCTGCCCTCAATTCCTTTACTATACTTTTGAGGACATGCATTTAGTTTTTTCTAGGCATTGATCCTGAAACAATAACACGTGAAGCAAACATTCAAGTTTGTAATGACTCCAGGAGGAAGAAGCAAGTTGGCTGGATACTGCTGTATTGTCAAAATGCCTTCTGTCTGACAGGAGAATCCTCAGACTGTATCCTGGCTCACATTTCACACAATTTGTCTTCCTTTGTCCTGCCAGGAAAACACATCAGAAAGATCATCTGGTGTGAGAGATGTCTCCTATTAGACTGATCGATTGGGGGAACTTGAATGATTGAATTAGGTTAATGAGTTTCAAGGAAGACCAAGAGATTATCAGCATAATGAACATACAAATCTCTAGTGAAGGGGGAATTGGTTACCTAGGAAAAGATGCAATCTTCAAGATTTTACATCCACCTACACTGAAAAGAGAGCTATAGCAAAATAACAAGAACAAAAATGTGTATATGTAACACATATAAGAATGTAAGCAACATTATTTCAGCACCAAAAATATCACTCAGTCGATCATTTCTATAAATGAATGATGGTGAATCATGCCATCTACTAAGGAACAGAATGAAGACGTAGAATTTTGTATATCAGGGTTATATGTACTTTCTCTGAATCCAAAGTATGATGACAATTAGACTCGTTAGATCTCTACACAGTAATAAAAAGAAAAAACCTAAGAGTATTGCTGTCAAGTAAGGTCTATTGCTGGCTTCTAAATTAACAAGACCAAGCAAAAGAAGGCTTTAGAAAAGAACAAAAAGGACAAAATTTTAGCACAATCATCTGACAGATAGGCTTTGACGACAATGGCAGGTTTCTAACTCTTGATTCACTGAAGAAAGAGAATAAGTCTATACAACAGGCAGGCGGGACATATTATCTTTAGATCCAGGAAGTTAAAACTGCACCCAAGGAATAACATCTTCAGTTCTGAACAACTTTGGAAAACTGGCAATATGGCAGACATTAATCATAGCATCATACAGTGTTTCGTTCCTAGAGAAAAAGGGAGACCAAACAATAGGAGAGGCCTATAAGCTTCTGAAATAATAGCAACTTCAATTGTCAAAGAAATATGAGAAACAAGTAACTTGAAAAAGTTATCATCTAGAAGATAACAAACTGATAAGTAATAACCAGTATGGGTTTGTCAATAAGTAATCCTGATGAATCAATTAAATCTTTATGACATGACAACAAACCTGATAGTTGGGTGAAAGCAGATATTTTGAATTGAATAGGATTTTTGACCCTGTCCAACTGGATATACACTCGGCTTCCTCCAAAAGTACACTCCTGATGGTCTTCCCATAAAATGGATCAGTAACAGCAGAAAAAATTTTCAATAGGTTAAAAGTTAAAGGACGTAAGTGCTACAGGGTGATTTTAAGGGTTCCATAATCTCAAATATTTTCATTAGGAACCTGAGTAAAATACTATGCGTTAAATGTGCACACCATGTGGGGTTGTGAGCTTATTGTAAGTGGAATATTAGAAAGAAGGATCTTGACAAAAGAAACAAACACAAACAACAACAATCAAAATAAAACCAAAACCAACCAACAAACAAACAAAAATACTGAGACAAACTAATAGGAAAAAAAAAAAAAACCCTACAACGAAAACCCAGTCCCAGACAGGAAATAGTGACAATTAAAATCAAGTACACATAGCAGTCAATAGCATGTAGTATCATTGCAAATAAGAATTTAAATAATTATTGTTTACAAAAAAATCAATTGTAATTAAATAATGTTACTGAAGTACCGAAAGATAGAAAGAGAACCGTTTAAAATGAATCACAGGAAGTAATCATTCTGCTTTTCTCAGCAATGATATGACCTCCCTGGGACTACCATTTCCAATTTAGGTGTTACATAATCAGCAAGATGAGCCCATAAGAATTTTTAGACAGTAAGTGTGGAAACATAAAAATGGATTTGATTTCTCAGGAGAAATCTGTGGGTAAAGATGATGACAAGCTTAGAAAGCTGCTGAAAGAAAAGGAAGGAAAAAACTTTTTTCATGTGTGCTGAGAATGAAAAATTATTATGGACTAGAATTGCAGCAGTGGAAGCGTGTGTCAGGCAGGTGGAAAAATATCTAGTGGTAAGGACAGGTAAGTACTAGAGTAAATTGCTTAGCATTAATGTGCTGCATCTTCCTCTGCAGGTTTTAAGAACATATCAGGCATCTGTAAGGAATAGTTTAGATACAGCC
The DNA here is from genome assembly GCA_013397935.1 of Dasyornis broadbenti. NCBI lineage: Eukaryota > Metazoa > Chordata > Aves > Passeriformes > Dasyornithidae > Dasyornis > Dasyornis broadbenti. The sequence goes on from VZRN01001724.1 coordinate 1,033,551, forward strand.
AGTCTTGCCTCAAACTGAGGAGTGCAAATGAGATGGACTTTCTGATTCCCAGCTTATTTCCTGTGATTCTGATAAAAATTCTAAAAATTCTAAGGAAAAAACCAAAACCAAAATCAAAATCAAAACCAAAACCAAAAAACAACCAAATAAAAAAACCAAACCAAAACAAAAACAGAAGGAAAAAAAACCAAACAAAAAAACCCCAAACGAACAAAAAACCAAAAACCAATTAAAAAAAACAAAACCAAAACAACAACAACAACAACAACAACAACAACAANAAACTCTTCAAAAAACAGTAAGTTATTCACCTTGTGCCAAAAAAAGAAAAAAAAAGAAAAAAAAAAGAAAAAAAAAGAACAACCCAAGCATACAGTTTAAAATCAGTAGGCTACACTGGATAACTTGTTTCAGTGTCATTGGAGGACATACTTGTTTTCTGCATTACTTTTCCACTAAAATGTGTCTGCTTTACTGATACCTTATGTATATTTTAAAATTCAGAATTTATTTCTTCGTCTACAGCATATATTCCATACTGCTCAGTTCTGTCCTTTTAGCACAACCCAGTCTGTGGTCCTGAAAACTTGACAACATTTCTCATGCAGTAGAGTATACGGCTTGTATTGTCCTCCCAAATGTTCTCAAAAAGACTTTTACTTGAATTAAATATCCTTGAGGTCTTAAGCGATATTCTCTATTACTGTCAATCCCATTTCTTCCTGTGCTGGGCTAGGGCCATCTGTGACTTTCTGGGTTTGACATCACATTTTGCTTTTTTTACTGGAAGTACATGTAGGCTGGAATGAGCTATAAATTCTGCTTGCCTAATGGATCTATATTCTACAATGAAGTATGGTCACTCAGCTGGAAACATTGTTTTGTTGTCTTAATAGCATGCAGGCAGCTACTGCTTATTGACTTTGAATTCTGTTTCTGTACCTCTAATGTGTTTGTCCTCATGGCAATTTCATTACAGAAACAAAGAGCTTCACATTGTTGGGGTTTTTTTAATTAGAAAGAATAGTGTTCCATATTTGTTCAAAACCTTTAAACTATTATTCATTGACATAAGTTGACTCGTTTCATGCTCCAGAAAATGGCATAATCCAAGGCAATTAAAATTTCCCTCTCACATTTTATTCAAAAGAATAATCCAGCTTTCATAGGTATAAAAAGAAAACTGCACTCAGGATGAATGTATGTGCTTCTCTTAGCCACAGGAAATGCATAATGAAAGATCACTTAGCAATCCCATATGCTATTTTTTTTAATGTTCTTAATAGACCCAGCAGATTGCTTAACGCAGAATCTTGTCTGGCAGGATTTAGCATAGGTGCATTAGGAAAAAGGATAAGAAACAGTGTATATCCAGTGATTCTTCTTAGTATACTTTCTTCTCTTACTAATTTTATTCATTATAGTTATATTCAGAAATACTCTTTTTAATCTAATTGATTGTAAAATACACCCTTTCTAAAAAAATTATATAATTGTTACTAAGTAGCAGGTGGAGGGGGAAATGCCCCAAGAAACAATTATCTTTTGTGCTACTCAGTATTGGAAAGGAGAGAAATATCATCTGCATTAAACCCAAATTTCCCAGCGTGAGAAGAGAGAGCAAAAGTTTCTTTTTTGTGTGTTTTTCATACAATTAGGGGTGTTCGGTCCCCGGCCCTATGGTCAAAATCCAATGTAGAAGTATTTGCTACTGTTGCTGGCTGGCTGGGCACCTCTCAGAGGGCAGCTCTTTGCTCTTTGTGGAGGTGGGCAGAGGCATGCAGAGCCTTCTGAGCGTACAGCAGCTCACCTCCTCCCTGCCCCAGGAACAGGAGCCACCAGCTGAACAAAGGAAGTGCTGTCATCTCCCACCTAGGTAGATGCCCATATTTAGTTTTTCAACTACACCCTTTATACTTGCCGTAAACTGGTTTGCAGGACACTGATTTTGAGATAATCGAAAGGGAAAGGCTCTGGCATTACCAGTAGTACTTTTCAGAGCAGCCAAGGTGCACCACGATACACAGGTTAGCTTAGGAGCGCTTTGCAATGGGTGCTGTGTAAAAGAGGAGTATTTTGCTTACTGTCACTAGCCTGGAGAGTTCTTTGACAAATAGCGAGAGAGGGACAGAACTTGGATATTTGGGATCCTTAGGGAGCTTTCAACATATGCAACAGTACAAGTCAGACATCAATGAACAGGAAAGAAGGAAATGCAGCGACTAGTAGTGTCACTTGTCCATGAGAAAAGACAAACATTTCTGAAACACCCTCAAATCTCCTTCTAGATACAGCCTGGAAGAGAGATAGCTGTATTTTCACACTTGTCATTTAGATCTAACTAATGTTCAGATGCCAGAAAAACTACAAAGAACTAAATCCAAACTATTTTCAGACCTGAGGCAACTGCTTAGGGAGAAGCAGCGGCGTTGTTGATGCACATGAGTAAGTGCATCAGCTACAGTGACCTGTGCCCATGTAGAAACACAGATCAGCCTTACACAATTTGGAAACCTCACACCTACACATCTGAACAGGCGTTGTGAACGCCTTCTCTTAGCAGGAAGGTGGGAAAACAGCTCAGAGCACAAACAGTGTATGGTGTTAGTCTTCTAGAAACTGCCTCACCAGATTAATAGTTCTAACACAGGAATGAACCTTAATAAATAGTGTTGCTCACAGTGCAATCAGCAGTTCAAGTCACAGGTGCATCTTTTTACTGCACAACTGGACTTTCTGAGCACAGAGTGATCAACAGCTATGTAGTGAATTTGGAACTAAGGAAAGCTGGGGGGGAAATGCAGTAAGAAGGGTAACTATATGAAAATGGATTAACAGAGCTTGCAAAAGGGACACTGTGACTGAAGCTGTGCATGGCTGAAAAAAGAAAATGACTTTTGAGAGAAGTCTACTGAACATAACTTTGCCCAAATATCTAAAATGACTCTGGGATTTTTCTGCAAATGCCTGACTGGTAGGATGGGAAGTGATTGAAACAGTATAAAAAGAGGGAGAAAGGCAGCTGATTGGGCTTCACCCAGTAATAGGCTTCTGTCCACAGAATTACTGTGCCATGATTTATTATTTAAATGCAAATTCTAACATGCCAGGTAGCACCTCAGTGAGCTGTGTCTTGGCCACATGCTCTTTAATCAGAAACTCACAAAAATATCTGTGCAGGTGGACTCAGTGTAAACAATAGAATCACAGGTGTAATTTTGTCTTTGGACTACCTTTTTTTTTTTTTTTTTTTTTTTTTTTTTTTTTTTTTTTTTTTTTTTGTAGGGGGGATTGTGGTGGCTTACATTGTTCTTGAAATATGTGTTAGGTCCAGCAAATACTCACTGAAAGATCTTGAGGCATGTTTACTAGTTTCCCCGCACTGTGACTTACCCACTGTGCAATAAGGGGTGCTTCAACCCTAACAGGAAGAAAAATAAGGTCTGCTTCTGCTTGCATCGTTAGATTAAGTTCCTACATAATTAATGAATATCTCTGTGGGTCTTCTACCATTGAAATAGGCTACAGCTGGCAATAAGGAAGGAAGGATTCAAACTGATTCCTTAGGAAACCAAGGTAAAATCTGCAACAAGGAAAATGGTGTTTTAGAGAAGTAAGGACTATTTAAGAAAACTCCACCCTAATAAAAGTAAACATTAAAGGTTCATGATAAGGTCTGACAATTTTTCTTGTAACTGCTAGATGAATTCCAGGGGTGTTCTTCTGGCACTATACTTGCCCATATCGATACCACAGAATCATCTATTTTCTACCAAACTGCTGCATGACAGTAAATGAGTTACTTTTCTTTACTTTTTCCTCCATTTTGAAATAACATTCATGTTTCTGTACCTTATGAAGGTTTACTCATCAAAACTTTTTGATATCTTCAATACATTCTGAAGATCATATACTTGGCAGTTAGCAATTTGATACATTTAATTAATCAGAATTAAGAAATCCATTTGGGATTATTGAATACTTAGACAGCCAGCTCGACATCCAAAAATATCAATCGATAAATTCTCAAAAAATATACTTAAAATATATATATATCAGTATATATCCCTCCAAGGCACATAGTATTGCCTTTATGAGAGACAAAATCCATTTGAACCAGTACAAATGTTCTCATGAAACATGTTCTCATGTTTCAGGACTTTCTATTTGCTTTTCTAACTGAGAATTTTGGAAGTTAAAGGAAATACATCTTAATGAGTCCCTTAGTGCCTTTTGGGAATCCCGTTTCATTCATTCTGACAAATATTTCATAAGTATGAATTGTAAGACTTGGATGTAAGATGAAACAGAAGTGTCAAATATTTAGTATTAAAATATATATTAAACAAGTAACACCTCTCTTTCTTATATGTCAGAGCTGTTGGATTTATTTTACAACATTATTTTCTACTTAGTCAAAGTGTGACTAATGAGAAAAATTATGATCGCTTGGATGATAGCAGAATCATTCAGACCTATATGACTTCTCTCAAATAAACCAGGACTATTACGAGCAAGGATAATAACCTGGGATATACCTGTGCACTATGAGGTAGAAGAATAGGTATTTCTTTCTATACATGGGAAACCAAAGTGCAGAAAAAAATGCAGAATCTTCCGCAGGACAGCACAAAGAGCATGACAGAAATGAATTCCAAGGTTTTCAGGTTGATAACATGACCACATATTTAGCTTATAAATTGAAATATAACTCAGCTTTCCACCTAAAGCCAGTGGTCACAGGATTATTTTATTACAGTGAGTTGGGAATGAAACTCCCAGCTCTACTTGATTATTATATTCTTATAGGAAAATTTTATTATATTTTTGTAGAGAAGATATTATCATGGTGATTACAAAAGGCCTTTTCTATTCCAGTAAGAAGACTTCCTCTAAGTGCAAGCATATAAGAGCTCTTAATAGCAATGCATCACCTTACTTCTTCATCTTGAAGAAAGGGCAAAGTGATACCACTCAAAATACACAAAAACATAAAAAATAAGTTCCTATTTATTCAATCTTTTAATAATAGAACAACCGGAAATGCCAATAACTATTGACAGAAGTCAACCTAAAATTGCCACAACCTACTACATATTTCCTAATGAGCATACCAAATTCACTAACACCCAGAATACTATTTTTATTGACTCTAAGGAAAAATATGTTTATAATAAATGCACACATCACTATTAGATGTGGAGTGATACATGGTTTTACATTTTGTATTTCACATCCTGGAGACTTAGCAAGAGTTTTATGTTCCTAAAGTCAAGTGTCTATGGGAGAGTTTCAGATAATTTTTACTATTTTTAAAGGTATTGCAAAGCTCACGTATCTAGAGAGAAAGGATTTGAAGTACAAGGTCTGTATGTAAACCAAAAGTCTTTGAAACTGAAAAAAAACCTCAAACTTTTTAAATTGATGAATTATTTACATTTGTCTCATGATTCTTTGAGATCTGACTTAAAAATATTTAGCTGTAGGATTTTGCAAGACTTACCTGCTAAAGAATGCAATGGGTGAATGTTGCTTTTACTTTGAAACATTGCATTCACTGCTGTCTTTTCATTCCAGCTATATCGACTGCAAGCTACAGTCAAGCTAAATAAAGCCCAGCAAACCAGCACCATCTTAAACGACAAGCATGCAGAGAAACTGATGAATGGAATGACTTCATTCATTCAGGTCCATTCAGCTCAGACGGAATGACAGCCAGCCTGGAGAAACTGCTAACGAAATTTACTGCTTTTCTAAAAATAGAAACGCCAGCTTGAAATGTAATGCCTGTGCCTCTGTGGAGGCTAAAAGAAATGGAAACGTAGCTACAAGTGCTTTTTGGAAAGACATCATTGTATTACAACATTTGCTGGTATTCAAAAAATTCTATATTAGCCATTTTGAAGGACAGTCTATACCTTCTTGTGGTAAGGAGCTTTATCTTTTGGGAAAAATAAAAGGAAGTTAAATCCCTGTGCCCTGTTACCATTGTGGGAATTGCACATGTGGGATTTAACATGAGAAATTACAAAGGGAACAAAGTGGTACTTTAGGCTCAGAAAATACTTATCTTTTTCTTTTTTTTCATAACTTATTCTGTACAATTCATTTTGTGTAAAGTCTCATTTCTTCTGGAAACAGAAACCCTGCCTGAGAAAATTTTTTTTCTGAATGGTTATAATCTTAAAGAATTTATTTTTGTCAGGCTCGTATAACAAACAATTCCAACCTCTTAGATCACACTCAGGATCTTGTGAATCACTATGGATTCTGTGTGCATGTCCATCTTCTCTCTCAGCCTGACACAGCTTAGGTGAATGTGCACTACATGTGCGTTGAAATCAATCTCACTCTTTCTCAGGACAAGAATTTCTAAAAGGCACAATCATAATTTCCAGAAGTATATATCTGGCAAGTAAAGACCACAAGTGAAGAGGTGGAAGAATCTAAGACATACAGATTTACTATGCCTAGCCAAGTCAAAGTAGGAATAAAGAATTCCTGGTGCACCTGGTAAACAGGGATGATACATAAACCACAAGGAGTTTTATATGCACAATAATGTTCACATTATTTGGTCAAATTTCCACCACTAATACAAGAACGTGTATGTAAATTCATACACAAAATTGTGTACCTCTAAGTTTAATTCAGATGCTTAATTATGAGCTGAAAATTGTTTATCAATTTGTTGATATCTATAGGAAGCACAGTGTAAAGGCAAAGTAAAGAAAATGAGTGGTAGCATACAATCATTCTAGTGGAGGAAGCATGATGTTATCAGGCAGAACCTCTTGCTTCCTTATTCTCGACACTATTTTTTGTGCCTTTTGGAAAGCAAAGGCTCTCTTTAAGATAAATGAAGTATTGATTTTAGATTCTAGCTAGACTCCATTAAGATGCTCTTTTAAGTTACATTGTGTCTGCAAAGAGTGGAGTTTTATGAGCATAAATCAGGTTTCTAATACCCATAAGTGAGCTTTTCATAAGCACTCATAAATAATTCACCCAACTTTCCTGTGCATCAATAGAACTTGACTTGAAGCTTTCTTAAGCACTTTCAAAAAACCTTAGCTGCATGTCTGGTATTGAATATATCAATGATGACTGAGTTATGCTATAGACAGCCCATTTGTTTCTGAATACAGGAGCAAGAGAAACAGCATTTTGGGTGGGGGGGAAACAAGACAATCAATGACTCTCAAAGCCTTTCTCTGTGTGTTGAAAATAGATTATTTGAAAGCGTGTTTGAATAAAGAAAGAACATCTGACCAATGTGATAATGGTTTGGGATGTCTCTGGGTCTGTTAGGTCAGTCTATACTGCCAGATGCACCATTCCCCAACTTCCAAAAGGTGTTTTAACACAACAGGCCTGGAGCCTAGGTCAATGCAAAACACAGGAAATGGGGCCATTCCTTGCAACTCCAAGGGGCCCTACAGCCAGGGTCAAGCTGTCCTGGCTCAGACTCTGAGCAAAGACAATGCTTCATCCTATTTGGAGTCAATACCAGCCCTGGAAATCAAATTAACAGAAAGAGATGGTGCTTCCTTCCTTACCTCACTCTTGGAATGGTCCAAAGTTTTATTGCATCTCTGACAATTCTGTTCAATTACCTAACGCTGAGAGGGGTGTAGTGGATTACAGCAAAGCAAGTCAGCCCAAGGAAGGCATACTGACATCCAGAGAAGCCTACTTGTTCAGTGAAGGGTCAGGAACAGTTTAATTTTCAAATAATCACAATTTGGCATGACTTGTGCCATACTGTTCTAGTGCATCCTGGTTTCAGCTGGGATATTTTCTTCCTAGTAGTTGGTGTAGTACTGTGTTTTGGATTTATCATGAGAATAATGTTGATAAGACACTAATGCTTTAATTGTTGCTAAGCAGACATGGCATAAAGTCAAGGACTTTTCAGTGTGTCATACTCTGCCTGTGAGGAGCTGTACAAAAAGCTGATAACCACAATACCTGATCAAAACTGGCCAAAGGTTTATTTCATACCACAGAACACCACGTTCAGTTTATAAGCTGAGGAGAGTTGTCCAGGAGGTACCAATCACTGCCTGGGGACTGAATAGGCATTAGTCAGCGGGTAGAGAATGGTTGCATTGAGCATCGTTTCTCTTAATCGGATTTTATTCCTCTCTCTCTCTTTTTGTCATCTCCCCTATCATTGCTATTATTATTGTTATTATTGTTATTGTTGTTGTTGTTGCTATTATTTCAGTAATTAAACTGTTCTTACCTCAACCCACAGGTTTTATGTTTTTCCAATTCTTCTCCACATCCCGCAGAGGTGTGGGAGTGGGAGGGGCAGGGTGAGCAAATGGCTGCATGGTACCATATTTCTGTCTGGGATTAAACCATGACACAGCAGTGCTGCTTTATTAGGAGTTGCATCTTATTTCAAAGATGCTATATACATATGAAAAATTGGTAAATACTGTTCTAATGGATGTAAAATGAAGAGATGAAGATTTTTTTTTTTTAAATAGACAAAGACATTAACTTCATTGATTAGACAGTCACTTACACAAATCTTTAAAGAATTCCCCTCGAGATAGTTTTCACATGTGTAGATGTACACTAATTTTAGCGGTTGTTACAGCTGCTTCTGATACAGAGCTTGACCCCTCTGAATAAAGACAAATACTATTGCCCAAACTGCTCTAAGTCCACATCTTGACAGCATCCTGAATGCTTCCACAAGCAGTATAATGGAATCCTTTCAGAATAACGTGAGTACCGAGCAGCACTAAACAAAAGTGTTTCAAGGGTCAGAAGAAAAAGATGTTAAGAAGAAAAAGATGTTAAAAAGGAAAAGAAAAAGCAATCTTTTTTCCCAGTTCAGCTAGGTCTGCAGTCCCACCATCAGTCTCACTGAAATCTAATCAGAGAATAATTTTTGTGTGTGCTCAGTATACTGACACAATTTCTCTGGGTTTGTGCATCCTTTTCTGGAGAGGGAAAGAAGCTGGCGAATAAATGATGACACCCCAAGAGTTCAGTACTTTGCATTTAAGAAGGCATATGAAAAAAAGAGTGTTTCTTGCCCTGTTTTTTATATAAATTCACAGGTTACACATTCATACCCAGCGCTCTGCTCTGTTTCAGAAATAAACAATCTCAAGGCATTTCTTACTCCTCAGCAGACTTTGCAGGTAGGGGTGGGGGCTGATCCTCCCCCTCTGCTTAGTGCTAGTGAGGCCACACCTGGAGTACTCTGGCCAATGCTGGGCTCCCCAACACAAGGAGAGATAGACATATTGGAGAGTGTCCAGCAACGGTCCACAAAGACGATGAAGGGACTAGAGCAGCTCCTATGAAGAAGGGCTGAGAGCACTGCCTCTAGGCTGCTCAGCCTGGAGAAGACTCCATAGGAGATCTTTTCCAACATATATCAATAGCTAAAGTGAAGGTGCAGAGACTAAGTAAGCCAGGCTCTTTTTATGGGTGCCCAGTGGCAATGCGCACAAGCTGAAACATGGGAACTTCCCTCTGAAGATCAGGAAATGCTTTTTTAGTGTAACCAAGCACTGGCAGAGATTGTCCAGAGCACTTGTGGAGTCTCCGTCCTTGGAAAGGATACTCAGAAGTGTGTGGCTGTCATCCTCAGCCACCATCTCTCAGTGACCTTGCTGGAGCAGGGGAGGTTGGACGAGATGACCTCTGGAGGTACTTCTCCACCGTGCTTGTTTTGTGGTTCTATTACTCAAAATACACTCATAAGAGCTAAGAAAGCATCTCCAGGTTGCCTGATATGGAAAGGTTTGAATGTTTCTATATGTTCATAAAGAATCAGGTTTGCCTCATGGAAGTTGATCATCCATGAGGTCTCCGCATCCTAATTTTTTTCCCCTTCAGGAGATTTATCAGTGACTGCACAGAAAACTAACAAGTTAAACAACAGCATGAGGGCTGCAATGAGTGAAAAATCTCTCTAAAACCATTAACTCTGTTATCATAGCATGGTGACCATAGTTTTCCCAGCTGATTGGCAGGTCACAATTTATAATTAAAACAACTTGCTGCACATCAGTGTTGTGAGCTGGCAAGTTGGCAGCTTGATCTTCATCTGAATTCCTTCACAGCAGTGTCTTAAAACTTCTGTTCTGTGGTGGTCCTAGCCGTCTACTGACACAAGGACTGTACACCATAGCAGCCAACTATAGTTAAATACAAAATTTGAATATATGGGGGTTTTGTCCAGTAATTAATGTATTGTAACACCTGTCTTTTGAGAAGACTCCTCTCTTTGCACCAGTTTTAAACAATTCTTGATACACCACTGTTTTTTGATGACTTTAGTAGTCTTTGGCCATTGTCTGAAGAGCCTGTAGCCTGTACTGCCACTCTGGGCATTAAACCTGAGCCTTTTTACAGGGAATACCACAGGAGCAAATATCTCTGTGAAGGCTTTGGGGGTTATTTTTAAAGTCTCTAAAGAAGAAGAAGGCAAAGCTTTTCAGAGGCTTGCTACTAGGCATTAGATTTAGATTGGCATTACATGTAGTGCTTTTGAGACAGAGCACTTTTAAACTGACATCTCTTTTCAGTGCTATCTTGTGAGAAGAATGGTAAATAACAGGAAAAGTTATTCTGGGTGATATTTAAAATAAAGCATGAGAAAACAGGTGTGGAAGGACAAGAGATTTATCTAGTAAGCCATTGGTGGTTTTGATACCAAGGCAGAAGGGAGAAAAAGTGGTAACATCTTCAGCTGATCACACTGTAGAAGTGCAATATAGGGAACAAAGGCAACCCTATACAAAATGTTCAGTACCATATTTTGTAGAAGAGTGTAAAATAGAACATGACGACAAAACCAGCACTCAAGTTTCATGCTTGTTATCTTCTTAACCTAAAAAGTCCTTGCAAGAGTGTCTTTAGATTTTCAGATGCATTTTGTGGTGAAGAAAAATCCTTGGCCCCAAGTCTGAGCATTGGATTTGACTTTATTTTTACAGTTGTTACTAGGACCTGGTTTTATCTTAAGTAGTATAGTTCCTGACACTGGTAACAGGGCATACAGTAGTTCCCTTGTTGGTAGGGTGTGCTACCAGGCTTGTGCCCAGCAGGGCTGCGGGACCTCCATGGGGATCAGTTCCTTGCCACCTGTGATTCAGTGAGAGAAATCCGGCGCCCCTGGCAATGGCGCTCGCTCCACCCCGAGGAGCTTGGGATGTCCCGTTCAGGTCTTAGAGCTCGTCCCTCTTCACGTTCCATCCTCCTTAGCTTTTCCCGCAGCATTTCATGCCAAATGCTGCTGGATCTGTGTGGGGATCGGCTCCTTGATGTCTGCGGTTCAGTGAAAGAAACCCGGCGTCCTCGCCGACGGCGTTCTCTCCTCCCTGAGGCTGTGACATCCTCTTCAGACTTTAGAGCTTCAACCACATTGTGATCCATCCTCTTTAGCTTCTTCTGTAGTATTTGGTGCCAGGTGCTGTGGGACGTCCCTGGGGTTTGGCTCCTTGTCCCTTATAGTTCGATGAAACAAATGCGGCAATCCTGCTGATGGTGTTCACTCCTCCCCAACGAGGCACAGACGTGCCCCAGGCTCTGCCAGGGTGTTTGTTCAGCAAATCCTCTGCATGCCCTCAGAAAGCACCCAATGGGAGGTCTGTCCCTGATGGAGGAGGCCAGGCACTGTGGCCCTTCAGGACTTCCCCAAGCATCTAAAGGCCTTGCTGTCACAGGTGTCACAATGACTCCCTAGTGACATCAGGGACCACACCCAGAAGACATAAACTCCAGCCTCAGGACAGAAACCTTCCCAGATAGCTCATCTCACATGATGCCCTGCTGTTGAGCAGAACTCTGTTGCCATGTTTTTCAAATAAATTTACAGGTTTCAACTTTCACACCCAGTGCTATGTTCTATTTTAGAAATAGACCATTCAAGGCCTGTCTTACTCCTCAGCTGACTTTTGCAGGAGTAGTTTTGGTGTGAAGTAGTACCAATTCTGACACTAGTACTCTTTTTGGTGGGGTGTTCTACCATACTCTCTGCCTTGCAGGGCTGTGGGACATGCACCAGGATTGCCTTCTTGTTGTCTGTCCTTTTTTCATCCTGATAGTGAAGGGTTTGATGCTTCTGCAGAGCTTTCTGTGTGGTAAAAATGTAAAGTTCTTGCCCTTTGGCTACAAATTAATTGTTTTATAAAGAGTAAAAAAAAAAAATACAGGAGTGATTATACGGGCCTATGTTGTCAATCAGTGTTCTCAGCAAAGCAACTTCATCTGCCCTGTACTGATACCTTCATGGTCTTCAGACTAACTGAGCAACCTGCCTTTAGAAAGAAAACTTCGTTCTCTTCCCTGAGATTCGTGCAGTTCTGAATACCTTGACTACCTGAATTACCTGTCATTGTGATTTGAAGTTCTCTTTCAGAAGAGCTCTAGACCCAAGACAGCGCTGTGGAGAAAAAAATGTCTCTGTATTTATCCAAACACACAGATCCATGCATCCAGAGATGCACACGTGTGCTGCAGCTATTGTCATGCCCATTAGTGTGATTCCAGATGTCTTCTGCAGCACTCACTTCTTGAACGTCCTTTAGCTCTCCCTGGAGCTGTACTTACACATGTCAAAATTCAGAGTAACTCACACAGAGGAAGTTGTAAGCAAAAAGCCACACATCCAAGCTAATGTTCTGGACCACCAACTAGAACTCTTCAATGACCTTGCTTTACCAACACCAGCATGTACTTTCAGGATTAAACCAATGGCTTTTCTTACCATTTTTTCTGCATGCTCGGTTTCTCAAATTTTATCATCCAATGACTAATAATTTACCTCATTTTAGGGTGAGACTGTGGCAGAAAAGCCTCTGCTATTGGAGCTATGCACTGAGTGAGCAGAGTACCCCAGGGAGGACTGAACACCACTGCCCTTTATAGAAGGGAAGCTGGCACACACATTTGGGGTGAAAGTCTATGGATCCTGACAGGATCCATCCCAGAGTAATGAGGGAACTGGCGAAAGAACTTGCCAAACCACTCTCAATCATCTACCAACAGTCCTGGTAGCTGGATAGGTTCCAGTTTTCTGGAAATTAGCAAATGTAATGCCCATCTACAAGAAGAGTTGGAAGGATGATCAGGAGAACCACAGACCTCTCATCTTGATTTCTGTTCCAAGCAAGATTATGGAAGAGACCATCCTGAGTTCCATCACACAGAGGATCAAGCCCAGAGGATCAAGCCCAGCCAACATGGATTTACAAAAGGCCAGTCCTGCTAGACCAGCCTGATCTCCTTCTATGAAAAAGTGGCCCATTTAGTATATGAGGGAAAAGTCTAGAAAACATGTCTTATGAGGAATGACTGAGAGAGCTGGGTTTTTTAGTCTTGAGGAGGCTCATGGGAGACCTCATTGCTCTCTACAACTACCTGAAAGGAGGTTGTGGTAAGGTGGGGGCTGGTCTCTTCTACTGTGCCTGCAGTGAGAGGATGAGGGGAAATGGTCTTAAGCTGAGACAGGGGAGATTCAGTTTAGATATTAGAAAAAAATTTTCACTGTTATGTTGCCCAGGGAAGTGATGGAGTCACCATCCCTGGAGGTGTTTAAGAGGCATCTGGATCTTGCTCTGGGTGATGTGGTTTAGTGATTTAGGGGTTACAGTGGTGTTGCTGGGTTGACAGTTGGACTTGATGATCTTAAAGGTCTCTTCCAACCTTGATAATTCTATGATCCTATGATTCTACGAAAGAAGAGTGGAACAGAATCAGACTGAAATCAAAGCTGCTATTTTGCCCATTTATATTCTTCCCCTTTCTGCTATTACCTCTTGGGTGGTCTGTCCATTAAGAAAATTCAGTATACAGAAATTACACTAAAAAATTTCTTGTTCTTCAGCTTTTCTGAAGTAAATTCCAGCAGCCTTTCCAAAATATCATGGAAATTTATGGGAGTCCAAGTTCTCAAGTGTACACAGATGGCTTGCTTGCAACCTTGTATAAATATTACCTTCGGTGTCCCAAACATTAGCGTGTCAGTAATGACAAAGGTAACACAAGAAATGCAAACACATTAAAACGCAGCACACCATGAGGGACAGAGAAGCATCAGAACAATGAATGAAAATCCACATTAAAAGCAGCCAATTAGTGAAATGCCATCTGTTCATCCAAACTTCTCTCAAAGCAGAAAGGTTTCCCGTTTAACGGAACAATAAATTCTTCAGGGTTTGGAAAAATGAGTAGTTAGCTGTATTTTTTCCCCTCTGTCTTTTTTATTGGATGAATTGTTATGCAGTTATTTACCTTGAAAATGTAAGTAGGGCAGCCACCACTGTGGTGCTGTAGTATTTTTTGTTTGTAGCAGTGTTGTATGAAATTTTGCAGGATCTATATTTGTGTTGGAGGTTGGGAATTTTCCCATCCTGTGGCTAGAGATACCTTAACGAGCCTTAACGACTGGGTACTTAAGGGACAAAGACTCACTTAAGAGACTAAAATCATAGCCAGGTGTGGTAAGAGAAGAAAAAGGTGGCTGGCCGCGGGCAGAGACACACTTGTTCCTGGGACTTGTTGGAGGAGACAGCTGCTGTTTCTTCTTTCCCTTCACTGCTGCCGCGGGAGCTCAGCACTGCCTGTTTTTTCTTCCTTGCTGGAGTCTCTGCTACCCTTTTGTTCGCCCGCTCAAGTGGACAAGCTCTGCCGCCCAGTTTGCTGCCCTGAGATTCCCTGCTGCAGCTCCGCTCGCCGTGCAGCCGCCTCGCCCTCTGCTCCGTCCGCCATCACCGAGGAGCTGAGCTCGCGTCACAGCGCCCCCTGCCGGCCGTGACCGTAACTGCACCGAAGGGGAGGGGTGGTGTCTGGCTGCTTAGAGAAAGCTGCCACCGGGTATCTGGTTTGTTTAGTTGTTATTGCTACTGTTATTGTTGCTTGTTTTCCTCGTTATAGATACGAGTAAAGAACTGTTATTCCTTTTCCCATATCTCTGCCTGAGAGCCTTTGATTTCGACCTTATAACAATTTGGAGGGGGAGGGGTCATATCCTCTATTCTAAGGCAGGTTTCCACCTTCCTTAGCAGATGCCTGTCTTCCAAACCAAGACAATTTGCTAGACATCAAATATGTTTGTTTGGGTTTTTTTAATTCTGGTGCATTCCTTCAGTGCAGCTGAGATAATGTCCTATTACAGTCCATCTTGATTTTGGATAGTTTTCCAAGAAGAAAATCTGAGTGAAATAGGAGTGAGTTTCATGCCAGACTGGCTGGAATGGAACTATTACAAGATGATAATTCCAGTTGAAACATATTTTTGCTTTAGACTTTGACAAAGCTAGGCCTAGACTTGCTTAAAAATCTGTAAGTATGGCTTTATTTTTTGCTTTAGACCAGCTGAAGCCCAGCAAAACTTGCTGAATTTTTGTTTCCAAGGCAAAAGTACAATTAGTTTTTTGATTCCATATCTGGTGGAAACCTGAAAGAACTATTAAACCACTTCTCCCCTTCCCTCTTCTTCTACCCTTTTTGTCTTTCTTCTTATGTCAAAACCTGCACAAACTTCAGCAATTTGGGTTCTATTGAGGTCACACATTTAATACAGTTTTTCACACACTGTGGATCCTGCTAGCTAGTAGTACACAGTGCTCTTGTGTAGAATAAAAGAGACGTGCAGCTGCTACAACCTTGACTGTCCAGTTTGGCTGCTTCCAAGTATCTTGATGAAGAGAAGCCCTTTGGCTGGAGCACAAGACATAAGGTTGAGGAAACTGGAGTTGTTTAGCCTGAAGGAAAGGAAGCTCAAGAGGCACCATATTGCAAAGTGGTGGGGTTAGCCTGTTCTGCCAAGTGAAAAGACAAGAGGAAATGACCTCAAGTTGTGCCAGGGAAGGTTCAGATTGGATATTAGGAATAATTTCTTCACAGAAAGGGTTTTCAAGAATTGGAACAGGCTGCCCAAGGAAATGGTTGAGTCACTATCCCTGGAAGTATTTTAATAACCTATAGATGTGCCACTTAAGGGTGCATGTTAGGGGTTTGGCAGTGTTAGGTTAATGATTGGACTTGATGACCTTAAAGGTCTTTTCTGATTCTATGACTCTGAGTGAGAACAGTATTACCATTACATGCAATAGCAATATTGCTAATGAATTTGGACCAACAGCTCAGTCTTTCACAGTATGACAGTACAGCACACTAAGGCTAAATATTTGTCTTCTACACATAAGTTTTCTAGAAATTTTTCTTTGATAAAACATTGTGCTGTGTGTCATGATTTGATAGACGTAATGAACTATATTTTTGCTTTTACACTGGTTTTGCTGCAGTGAGAAATAAAATATTACAGTCTTCAGAGTTTTGCAATGAAATTACAATTGCACATATATTAAGGCAGTAGTTTAATAAGTTCATATCTATGTGTTTATGTGACTGTCACTGTTGGTGCAGATAAGTGAAACATCCCAATAAGCCTAGAATATTTCATACAGAGCCTGAGGCAGTCCACAGCTTCAAGAACCCCGAAATCTTTAAAGCACAGAGGATTTCAGTGCTGAGCAGAGTCTGACCTCCTGCCTCGGGCTTTTCCCTCATCTGCCTCCTCCAGAAACAGCTTTGCACAGTGCTGTTCCATGATGAAGATTTCCAGACACAACAATAAATTGTTACAGATGAAGTAATAACATTCACTGTATTATGATGTGAATATTTGACAGCTAGACTTATAAAGAAAAGACAAAATTTATTCCTTTCATTGCATTCATTCTGTCCGTAATATGCCCTAACTAAAAGTTATTTGAAACAGAGGTGCTTACTCTGCAGCCCTCACTCACTGACCTCTACCGTCCTCCTTGGCTCGCAGTGACTGCTGGACAACACATGGGACCAAGAAAATTTCAGGAGCTGGGAGTCTCTTCATTGTCTGGAAATAAACACCATAACTGGATATGGGTATATCTTGACTGAGGGGACGTAGGAGAACTTTAGAATAAAACAATATTACAATTTGCTGCTAACTCAGGCAAAGACACAGCCTCCATCCTGATAAAGGCTTGGTCCTTGCAGCGAGAAATGAGTGCGAAGATGTAAGTTCATACAGGAAACAGTTTCCAGATGGTAGAATCAGCATTAAATGCCCAGGTGCAAGCTCCTGACACATCACTAGTAAAACATTAAGTTGAAAAAACTTACAAACATCTCTCTCTCTAACTCTGATTCCTAGAAATGTAGTTCCTTTCTTCACGCTTGCTCTTAGTCTGGCAAAATTCCATGATCCCCAGAACTACAGGAAAGTAGTCCCCCTTGTTGTTCTCAGGGCTTGTCTCATCCCTGCTCTAGTTCCTTGTGCCTCCAGGAGCTCTCTTTCCTCTTATTTCAGGTTGCATTCCTATAAAACACGTTGAACTAAACTACACATAAAGCTTTGCAGCTTTGAGTCCCAGTGCTGGCTGCCTGCTTGAAGCCATGAAGCCCCCCTAACTTCAGCAAGCTCAGGGAAAGTTCTCCTTGAGGAATCTCACCCTGGGCATCCAGGACAAAGCAACCACCCTAAATAAAATCATTTTTCCTAAGCACAGGCTCCTCGGGACAGGCACAGGCAATAAACAGCAGACAGGCAAAATCCAAGCCACGTATTACATCCCTTAGCTAAAAGCAGGTAGAAACAGCACTGTGCTGGTGACGGCTAGTCCTTCAAGATTTTAACCAAACACTGTGATTGTTTTTGTTGTTAATTAGTAGCTATAACTAAGAAGGTATGATAAAGGAAGTGCATTGAAAACCTGTAGGCTTAGATAATCCTTTGTTTCAAGGAAAAGGGAACACAATCCCAAAATGAATGGGCTGCTCTGCACAATAACCACCAGGAGTGAAGTCAGCAGGACTGAGTAACTGGGGAAAAGGTAATTTGAGCAGGGCAGATCACGACAACCAACCCACTGACCACCTACTCAAATGAAAGGAAGAACTGCACAGGAGGACTAATTACTGTGAGAAGCAAGGCACATAGCTAGCAAATAAGGGATTGAGTACTAATTAATGAAAAAGCTATGTAATTTGTAAGCAATGAAAGGGGAAAATTTTGTTAAAATGTATAAATAGTATAAATTTTTGGTGACTGGGGAGCTAGACAACTGTAAGTTACCAACTAGCTCCCTATTTTGGCAAACTAGAATAAATAGAAATACCTTGTCTCCGTGCGCTCATGATGGCTGTGTAAAAGAATGCATGATTCTGAAAAAGTAAAATTAATTGGAAATCTCTACTTGGCAGGTGTCACCAGTTTTTCAGACTTTCTAATGAAGATGAGCAAACTTGAATAGTTAGGAAAAGCTGTTCTTGCCAAGTTGTGCGCAGCGATTTTTAGTAAGATGGAAAGGGGACTTCTGTGCCTTTCAGCACTCTCAAAATCTCCAGCTGGGGCCAGGTGTAGAGGCAGCTGCCCCTGACTCTGTCCCCTCAGCAGAGCAGTTGCCTTCAGTAATTTAACATTTGCCAGTCACCCCAATATAAACAAAATTACTCAGAATATAACCAGGCATTGATAGTGCTTTCCATAGAAATCTTTGGAGTGTGATTTGCTATCATTTAGCAAAAGGATGAAGTTTCCATAATAGTAGGATGGCAAAAAGGTAAAAATAGTGTGAAAATTACTGGGTTCCTTTATTGGCTGGTTAGCCATTTTAATTATAAATTAATTTCACTTAAAGCCATCTCAAATGTCTTCATCTATTAGATACTATTGGTAACATTTAGGGTCTGATTGTGGGAAAGCCTTGAAGGATAATCAGTATAAATTGCAAATGGAGCCTATTCTGCTTAGTTAATATTGAGAAGATTCAAACTCTCCCAAGTTCATAGCTATTTCTATTCAGAATTCTATCTGAAACTGTTTATAAATATATAGGAACTTAGAAAGCTATGCATATTGCCAGGTTGCAGGTACCAAGACATGTATTCCTCTAGCTACACCCAGATTTAACATTTCTCTGTTAGACTAACAACTATTCAAAGTTTCATATAGCATGTTGTTAACAGGATATATTATGATGTGTAATCTGAGTGGAGACTTATTTCTTTGTTTGCTATAAAAATGTCACCTTCCTATTTTATGGAGGAGGAAATTTCCTCCATGTCACGAAACATAAATGTTACTCCTGCATTGCTTTCCCTCCTGGTACAACCCCTTTCTGAATATTCCACAGACCATCAGTAATATGAGTGTTTTAAAGCTGGTGAGCTCTCTATTGAATTAAACTGAATCACATATTGTTCCTTTATCTTCATTCAGGGAAAAGCTCCAGGCTAGATGACACCTTTAGTCCAAGCTAGCAGGCATAGCTGAGTATTTGTAATGGAGATGTCAAAGAGAAATGAGAGAAGTGGAATCTTAATGAAGAAGAAATTTCCTCATACTCAAACCAAATAGCGAACTAGAAGAAATCAAAGCCCTGATATTTAAAAGTCTGACTTCACACAGGCTGCGTGAGGAAGAGCCACTGGTGGCTCCCAGGCCTCACTGTCTCTTCACACTGTGAGAAGGCCTGCACTGGTAGAAGATCCTTTACTTGTGCTCTGAACAGCATCAGAACAAGCTTCCACAACATCAATGTTGTTTTCAAAGAGCAAATTGGATTCCAGATGCAGATATATTTGTCTGCCTGCTAAATTTCAGGTACTGTCACACACCCACAGATGGCAGCTTTATGATACTGAGGGAGTATGAAGAGGGTGCTGATCACATGCATCACCCACAGTATTGTCCCAAATATGGGCTCTTTCAACCTGTGTGTGTTGCAGAACGGCTCCAAGAGCAAGGCCTCAGATCTTTGGAGGCATTGTGCGAGCAAAGCAAAGTGTAGGCCTCACATGTGCGTGATTTAAACTGAAAAACACACTGCCCTTGAGCGCTGGGAAAGTACTGATAAAGTGACTTGTGGAATGAGAAGCATCCCTGAGAACAAGAACCATAGGTAGGAGGAGAATACAAATGTAGCTGTGTAGAACTAGCCAATGCTGCTATGACTAGTAGGCATAATTAACACTGGAGATATATAAGCGGTGTGTAACATGAATAAAGTAGAAGCTTGCTTATCACTCATATTGGGTTGGCATGTCTTGCTTCTCCTCACTGCCGGCATGTGTGCAAGAAGCTGATCTGCACACAGAGCCAAGATTCTTATTTGTTCTTCACAGAGATGGGTGCTAGGTGGTGAAACCACAAAGCTGGCTTACTTTCAGTATACCAGATACTTGTTTTTATACACTTGGAAAAATAAAAAATAGCATTTCCTGTATACATAACAACCAAAAGATATAGTCACAAAAGGTTAATTCTGGAAGGTGGGTAAAGCAGTACCACTTTTCAAACCATTCAATTGCCTCAATATGGTTGGGTTTCTTTCACTTATTTTGTTTAAGCCATGATCACCTTTTGATCAGGTAAAGATCTAGGAAAGTAATTTTGAGTTTTCTCATCACTGAAGAAGCTTAAAATTACAGCCCAGATCTTAGGAAGATCTCATAAACAAATCAGGAGCTGCAACAGCTGCTGACAAAAGTAAAAGCCACAGCAGTGCAAACCATTTGAAGTGAATTAAATAATCCCTCCCAGAGTTTACTAGACATGTTTTTACAGTGTCATTCACTCCAAAGTTAAACTCTACTTTTTTAAATCTCGACATTTATGGAATCAATACAAACCAAGAGGTTGATTCAGTGCACTTTCCTTTTAAGTACTGTCTTAGCTCACTAAAACTAGAAGAGTTATTTCTCACAGAGCATTTAGAGCTTCAAAAATTGCTTGTGCTACAATTTGCTACAAATTTCAAACAATAAAGGGTTTTTGTTTCTAAATTCAGTTTACTATATGACACCTGATGCTGCAGAAGTGTTGTGCTGCAGTATGGTACTGACATTTTAATAGCTCCTTTAGTAGTGATGCAACATAAATTGTCACCCAACTTTAGTTTAAGAGATGTTATTTCAGAGGCAGGGTCATCTGTTGTAATATTGCCACCATGAAAAGTTTGTGAAGGAACTTGCTGATGACATTAGAAATCAGGTTCTAATTCTAGAAAAAAATGAACATATTCTATTAAATCCACCGAAGATGTCCCTGGAAATTCTTTGCTCACTGAAATTTCATGGTAGCTTTTTCCCCCCACTTACTTAACATGTCATGTTTTCTTTCATAGATAATTTTGTTCTTGTTGGCATTTGGCCTTTGGATTATTTGAAACTGAAAGGAGTAGAAAGTATTTAATTTATTTTTATGTCAAAAATTGCAATATCTGTATTTTAATTAACAAATAAACCAAACAGTGTTCCAATCTGTCAAGATTTACAGCAATGCTTATAGGAGGAGATGTAGGTCAAAAAGCTACTTCTTCGGACAGAAGTAACTATGCAAGGATTAAGAGTTCTGCGTGTCTCATTTGCACTAATGATCCTGATGATCAGCACCAGGAACTGTGCATGGATTACAGATATGTCAGTCACAACAAACAACAGAATGTCTTTTCCATCTCTTTCTTTTTGAAAGAGGCTTTTGGGAATGTTGACATATGCCTGTTCTTAGTTTAAATAGGGAGTGGAAGACAAGAAGTTCAGGAATTAATCTCCTCTAGACTGAATTGAGGAGAAATTACATTTTCTTCTTTGTTTTATTTAATTAAAACATTATTAAAATGTTACAGTTTTGATTGTGGTTGCAGGAACGGGAATACACTGTTTCACTGCAAGTTATTTCTGTATTACAATGAATGCACCAACTTTGTGGGATCTACTAGAAAAATATCTAATTTCCCGAATGGGATATTGGTACATAGATACAACTTATCTACTTAGTTGTAATTAAGGTGGATAGGAAATAATTCTTCAGGTACAGGATCAGAGCTCTACCTACATTTCTTTGGAATTTATTATCCAGTATGACTATGAGCTGTCTGAGCCAATTTTTTTGGAAGAGCACATATTTTTGAAGTAGTTTCTGATCAGAGCATGTATTGTAAAGAGATTAATGCTAACAGTGTAACTCCATTTATTTCAGGCATTGTTCAATCAGGAGGGAACTTCCTGCTCTGTGAGACATCAAGGTTTTCAGTAGTCCTGGCTACAACATGCTTTTAGTCTAAAGGGGTGTTTGTACCAGAGATCCAAAAGTGCTGTGCTGTCTGCAGTGTGTTCAAGTCGGGAAGACCTGAGGAGAGCTAATAGAAAGGTGACTTCAAGAGAAGATGTTATTATTTCCCTATAAAGATTCAATATGCAACAATGGAAAGAATAGATACATCAAGCAGAGTATGGTACAGATAAACTATGGCTGTCCCAAAGTAGCTAAAATCAGCTTCTCAATATCACACTCATTTTGTCCACGTAGAATCCTAAAATAACCATTTTCTCCCCAAGATTTTCCCCAGGAATTTGCAGCAATCTGAAAGTAAACAAAGCAGAAAAAATTATCAGTATCAATTTTAAAGTATTATTTTAAAATGCAAGGTATAAAATGCCAAATGAATCTTTTGTCTTAGTTTCCTGTTTAAGAAACGGGGTTTCTCAGATTGGGTGCACTGAGAATTAGCATGCATCTTTTTCTGATTTCTAATAATTTGTTCCTTTTTTGGTTTAATCACAATTTCAGTTCCAAAATCAGAGTTAATGAAAATGGAATAGTGTTTATACTAGACAATTTGATAAATTGAAGCAGAAATCATTAAATGAAAATTCAGCTCATGGCTGGTGAAAGTGAACATTGAAAAACAGCAGTGGTCAAAATTCCAATTGCAACTAACCTGTTAAAGACATACTAAATATATATTAAAAAAAAAAAAAAAGCTGACTTTTAAAAAGTGAACTGTCATCCAGGTAGCTACTGATATATTGAGCAATTCATTTTCTGATGAAGTCACAGAAGTCTTAGTAGTTTTTATCTTTGATATCAGTGAAACTACCTGCAATGGGCCCTGCCATCAGCTATGTAAACACCAAATTACCTTCTGATGAACTCAGGAATAATTACATGAGCATTACATGGATTATGGAGTCATAATCCAAGTGATAAAATTTGACTACCTCTAAAAGCCTTAGAGGAAATGTTCTTTGATTGATTTTAATTTTGGGGGGATTTTTGATGGCTGGATGACAATTGCCAATATGGTTTAAATAGAAAATTTGTCTTTTCCAAATATCTTAACAAATACTAAGGATTAATTTTATTGAGTTTTATTTGCAGGCATCAAAAAGAACTGACTCTTCATACAAAATGTTAATAACATTTGAAAATTTGAATAAGATTTGAGATAGAAAAGACAGTGTAGCTAAAAACAGATATATAGGTGGGATGACACAAGTTTTGAAATTGAGGTAAGTGGTGCTATAGTTCAAGGGTCAGCATGATAAAAGTTGCCAGAGAGGGAATAGAATTATACAGGATGCTTAAAGGTGAAGGAAAAAAATAGATGCAGAGAGAGTGAATGAAAGTAAAGAAGTAGCTTTTAGGTGATCTGTATTGTAGAAATGTTTTTCTTCTGCTTCAAAACACTGCCCTAAGGATTCACTCACCCAGAACTTCTGTTTCTGTCCATTTTTGTCACGTATTGCTCCCCACCTTTTAGAAAAGAATGATACTTTGATGAAAAAAGCAATCATAAAATAAAAGGTTATCTTAATTAGGTGTCCTAATTACCAGTGTCAGAACAAAGTATGAATAACAAACTCTGATGATGATTCAAATGAGGTTACCTGCTGACCTGCTAACCACAAGTCAAATCGCCATTAGTGATTACAAAAACTTGACACAACTGTAATCTTAGTTTTTCACTGCAACATTCTGTTTTCATTGACAGAATCTCTCCTCTGGAGAGCTTGCCAGCCGAACTGAACTGTGTAGGAGTACTGAAATTAATGTGAACATATTTCTTCAACTCAGCTGAAGATCCCTGGGAACATTTTTGTTAAAAGTCTCATCCACCACCTTTACAGAAACAGTTGGTGAGTTGGGACTGAAAACATCCCCAGGTTTTCTCAGATCCAATTGAACTGCTGACAGCTTAAGCTGTTTTATTGCATGGTGTGGGGGCTGACCTCTGATCTTACTTGCTGGTTTTTGCCATCTTTGAGGACATGCTAACTTTTGTGGAAACATCTATGAAATCATACAAGACATTTTCCCCACCTGCCATTCCCCACCTGCCAAGTGATAGGATTTTCATAGTTGTGTAGTTGTAGCTGAACTGCATTGTACTCTGATTTTTAAGTTTCACTTTATACACAGGTCAGAAGAAGTTCCAACCCAATCATCTGGATGTACTTCAGTGAGCAAGAGTTGCACTGCATACCTTAGGTAGTTAAGTATACATGATATGTCTGCTGGAGATTAAAGAGCTCTGTCTTGTTTTGAATTTATACAACAAATGCTTGTCTAGTTAGTATTCATAGCTCATGATGCTTGGGTGCCAAGAAAAGGGCACAAATAAACAGAAAACCAAAGATGTGAACTTTTACATGGTTTTCCCCTGGGTAAAGTTAATCCTAGAATGTATCAAATGCCATTGACAGGGTGTTTACTGATGTATATTCCATCAACACCACATGTTTGTGCTGTATTTGCAGTGCTCCATTCATTTTCAAAGGCAACTAGTAAAAATATGATGAGAAATCCCACACTGTGAATGGGGAAATAGGGATTTTTCTACCATTCTTGTATTTGAACAGCGACAGTGGCATCGACTCTCCTTGGTTAGCAGTGAACCGTCATTTACATGGAATACCTGCACTTTCAGACAAAGGAAAAAAGGAAAGGAAGACAAATTGATGACTAGCAGAGAGATGAGGTGTGGATTGCAGTTGCAGGCACAGTTGTAGCTACTGATCATTAAATTCAAGGAATCATAAAAATAATGTTTGCCATAATGACCATGGAATGTAATTGTTGTTTTTTTAAAGAGGCCTCATGGTGTTTTTTCTTTTAATTACCACGTGAAAGCTCAGGGATTTTCAATAACTGCCATTTCTTTACCAAATATATTTCAAATACAATCTGTCATGATCATAAATTAAAAAAAAAAAAAAAAAAGATATATCATAGGCTTTGGAATTTCACATCCGATTCAGATTTACTTCTTTATTCATGACAGTTTTACTAAAAAAAAAAAAATAAATACAGCAGCTGTAATGTGAAAGTCCAATATCTACATCAGTCTCAAAGACAGAGAAAAATTGCCTTGAATTTATATCCATGTATTCCTGCATTCCATACTACACATAATTTCTCCCGCTTGCTTGAGCACAATGATGACCGGTTCCCACAGGCTCACATTTCTGTGATTGAATGTTTTTCTAATGTTTGTTATTTTCTAAAAGACTTTGTTTTTTTTATAGTTTCATACATTGATAGGAATTTATTGATTCTCAGAATGTTTCTACATGGAAGAAAACTTAGAAGGCAAGATAGAAAAGGAACCTATTTTTATCCTTCACTACAACATATCCATGAATCTGATTTCCTAGGATTTTTGTCATCATCGTCAGATACACAGGCACTTGATATGTGCAATTTTTTTACAGTTTTGAAAGAAGAGCTGCTTTCTCAGTAATCAAGGCCTATGGATATTCATCAAATACTGTAAACTAAAGTATATTAAATTAAAATATACAGGAGTGCAGACAGCAGGTCAAGAGAAGCGACTGATCTGGTTTTGAGACTGCTATTCTGTGTCCAGTGCCCAGTCTTGGGCTTCACCACTCAGGAAAGGCATTAACAGGCTGGAAGAAGACCAGCAGGTGTCCACCGAGATATTTGGGACCTGGAGCACAGGATGTATGAAGAGAGGCTGAGGGAGCTGTCTTTATTCAGCCCTCAGGAGAGAAGGCTCTGGGCATGTATATTTGTTGTCTTCTTTGCAAAGGGTGGGTGAAGAGAAGATAGAACACACTCTCCTGATACATTGTGGTGGTCCCCCCACTGCTCTCCTTCCACATCCCCTGCTTGGACCTTAACCACCAGTGGAGGTAGTGATGGCTGCACCCAGCTTACTCTAGATAACATTCCAGATCATCTTTCCAGCAGAGTAGCAGCTCAGAGAAAGTGTTGATTGGTCCCTCAAAATCTTCAAAACCAAAATTAAAAAAAAAAAAAACAGCATAATCCTGAAGGAGTTAAATGAAGTAACTAAACTCCCAGTACAATTAGTTCCCAAGTGGAATTGACATAGACTTATAAGTGAGTTGACACATTCTTGGACAACATCCATTAGAGAACAATATTGCATTTTCTGGAAGATGACCAAAATAATCTAATTACACTCTTTTGTTTGCTTTTGTGATTATTCCAGCTTGATATTTACTCCAAATGAATACCATTGTAAAAGCAAAGGGATGCTGGATCTCTTTACTCGGAAAAATAGGGAATTTATTAGGGTTATTTTTGCAAAGTTTTAGATCACTAATATCCCTACCTTTGGTATTTTTAGGAAAATATTTCAACTTTATGTCCTGGTTTCAGTTAGGATAGAGTTAATTTCTTCTCAGTAGCTCTTACAGTACTCTGATTTGTGTTTGGAGCTAGAGTGATGTTGATAACACACTGGTGGTTTGGGTTTTGCCAAGTAAGGACATTTTTTCTTTTGTGTCATGCTCTGCCAGTGAAGAGGAATGCAAAATAAAATAGGAGAGATCCTAGCTGGCACAGGTGGTCAGAACAGACCAAAAAGATATACCACAGAACTCATATCCAGTATATAAACTGGGGGGAGTTACCCAGAAGCACGGCCAATCTGGGTTCAGGAAGGGGGTTCTGACATTGGTCAGCAGGTGGTGAGCAATTGCATTGTACAACACTTATTTTTCTCTTTGTATTATCACTTACCATTAGTATTATATTTTACATTATTTTTTATTATTAAACTCTTCATATCTCAATCTACAAGTTTTACTTTGATTTTTCCCCCCATTCCACTGGGGCACGTGGCAGGAGAGACAGAGTTGAGAGAGAGCAATTGCTTCATTTCCAGATAGGCTTAAACCATGATGCCATTTCATATCCAGACTTCCCATTTTTATTAAGAAGAAAAAGAAGAGATTTTAAGAAATCATTAAGGAGGTCTGTCTATAAATTACTGACAATTACTTTTAAAAGGGAGTTTTCTTCTGTCTGACAAAAAATATGGCATAAGAAATACTCCACTTAGCTTTCCCAAAAGAAACTATCACAATCTTCAATCAAATATAACCTTGAATAAAAAAAAGTAATTTCACAAAACTGCATTCATTCCCTTTCAGGAGAAAAACTAAGCAATGTATTTCCATTTACTCAAAGGAAACCTGCTCCAAATGATTCTGTAAAAAGAATTCTGTTGCTCTTTCAGATAAAGGGATGAGTACTTGTGGTCTTATACAAAATTATTTTCATAATTTTGTGTCCAATTTTATACAGTAGAGGCACCTTAGATGTCCTTTTCAGTAATAACTTCCCCTTAATGCTAACTCTGTAAGAGCAGGTCCTGAACACACGACTCTGCCCAACAGTTAAAAAACTAGAATTCAGAGACTGTTTCAGTATTGTCACAGAGACTGGAAACTGGTTTTGTTTGAACATTTCCTAGGGTTTTTTTCAATAAACTATACCATGAAAATGAAGGTGGACTTCACAAAAAAAGCACAAAGAAAGCATAAAAAAAATTATCAGGAGAAAAGTAAACTGATAATTAATCATTGAATAAAATAATAAGAAACTGTAAATATAACCTAACATGATAAAAAGGGTTATCAGGTGTGTCTTCAAAACTAAGGTATTTTGGCAGATAACAGAAACTAGATTTGAGTGTCCTTGCACTCACTTTTGTAGGTAAAATGGTCTTAACAGCAAATACAGCAAAAGCTTCTGAAGAATGTGCTAAATAATATTACACAAACTGACTCCTTAAGACTGAAGATATGAACTGTAAACAAAAAAGGCCTTAAAAATAAAGAGGAATAACAAGTCTTAAGATCTCAAGCTAATTTTTGCAGATTAGTTGATATTAGTAGAAGTCAATGCTTTGCATTAACCAGGGATTTAATCTGCTTGATGGACAGAAATATATGCAGTTCAAAACTTCTCATCTCAGTTTCTTCCTTGGTCTTGGTTGTATACCTGTTATAATGCTACCAGAGAAAAAAAGTTTTAACTGTTGTGGGTCACGTCCTATTCTTAGTGTTGTATCACAAAAACCTAGTACCTTTCAAAATTTAATAATTTTATCTACTCAATTAGACAAAAGTTTAGTTCTTAATCTTGTATTAATAATGAGAAGGTTAGGGTCACTAATGTTCACCAGAAGAGAAAACTTCTTAGAAAATGGTTGCTGTAACTTGAAATTATAATTTTGCCTAGATTTTTCAACAACAGAGGTGAGTCAAATTGTCAGTGAGCCAATGGTTAAATCCCTTCCACAGATCCCACAGATCTACTGTAACAAATTGTATGGGGGACAGTCTCAGGGATTTAACTGCATGGATCATCAGACACTGTATCTTTTCCCCATGATATCCACATGTATTTATCTTTACTGTAAAATATGTTTGATTGTTGCTGTTTAATTTTTAACTATAATACCTAATGTTGATTGTCAGGAAAAGATTAAGTAGATTAATTTTCCCCCATTAAAGAAAAAGGAAACTCAAGCCAAGGTTTCTTTATTCAGGAACAAAACAGTTTGGATTATGACTTTTGGTTGTTTATATTACTTGTTTGTAGTTATTCTGAGTGTAAGCTCAAGTGAGAACAAGTAAAGAGAAAAATATAGGGAAAAATAGAGTCTTCAAAGTCAAACCCCCAAAATAGTAGTCGAGACTGGACTTTGCACAGGTGAGTCATTTAAATGTGTATTAAATCTTAAAATACTGCTGCTCTGTCTGGCTGTCCCCTCAACACTAAACCACAAGCTTTTTGCCTCACCTATCAATTTTATCTCCATTAATATGTTTTTTTGTGTTAAACATTCAACCAATACTTTTTCAGGGCATAGATGTTTCAGTTTAGTAGGTGGCTAAGCTATTTAATCTGCTGCATTATTGCATTTAAATCTTTCAGTGAATTGTTGATTAAAACAGAGGCGAAACATGTTTCTAGTAAAGGTACATCTCAGTGTCCTCTTATTAAAGCCCTTTGTCATTCTGAGCACCTCCCAAGCATATGAAAATCTGTCTTGTTCATGAAAAGTTATCAGGGCTTTTAATAATATTATTCTTGTTTCCTGAAAGCCTTAAGGTGTTACTCCATAGATTTAATTGTAGCCAAAGGCATGGATTTTTGAGACCTTCCTGAATTTTTCAGTGTCAGGTCTTCAGCAGATGCAGATTTTTAGTGAAGTATTGATGCTTTGTCTGGCTTACCTGAAAGAGAGGCTAGCCAAAGTAAGGAGAAGAAAAAGCAGATAAATTTATTGAAGGGCCTTCAAGGTGCATTTAGGGCAGACAGAGCCTACTCGAGAGGCTACACCCAAAACGGGCACCAAGCCATGAGTTTTTCATACTTTGAAGTTCTGTCTATTTACATATTGAGCCTTAATCCTCCAACAACAGCTTCAGGTAGTGATATCATTACTCCAAGTTTGCTCCCCCCAATTCACTGTTGTTTACATATTTTGGGGCCCTGAGGCAGCAAAGTGTCCTTGCATTTCCGAATTAGAGGAATTGTTTCATCTAAAAATGCTGGGAACAGCAGCTTTAGCACCCTGTATGGAGTCCAAAGTTACACACTAAAATTACAGATACACAAAAATTATAGAAGCTAAAATCCTAAGGCATCAGTATGAATCATATATTGTAGCTTGGCACTGACACTAAAGCGATACAGAAATAAAAGTCAGAGAGAAGATTTGTCTGAACAAGCTGCAAACATTCATGATGGATACTTTACTTCACTAACTTTGAAAAGAGATTTGTTTGAACTAGAACCACAGCTACTTCATCTAATGTATGTCCTTTACTGAACTGTACTTTCCTTACTAAACAGACTATGGCATCTTTATACCATCAACAAATCTGCCCCAGGTTTCCTTTACCTATGGACATTACATTTCTTTTCCTAGATGGAACTAAGAAAGCCAGAAGACTAGAAAGAAGAGAAAATAAAATTTAAAAAACTCAACCAACCAACAAACAGAAAGAAAAAAAAAAAAAAAACCATCAAATTTGCAGAGTGTGGTATAGAATAGATATGACAGGTTTGTTCAGAAACCCTAGCTTAAACGCACAGATCTGAAAGACACCTACCACCAAGTTCATTTTTTATGTGAATTTAGTCTTTTTTTATTAAGAGATCTTGAGATAAAATGACAGTTTCATATGTCGTTTTTCAGCAATCAGTCTTATTAAAATAACAGAGTGCAGATGAAAAAATGAAAATTACCAAACTAACTGTTTGTCCTTCTTAGTTTGTCTCACTTGCCATTAGCTGTTTCATTGTGCCTCTTTAACTTGTTTTCATTCTGGTGTCATTAAGAGCTGTAATTGAATGTGTATGGATCCATGAATGCATGTATGCACATCCACACAAACATACATATGCAAGACATTCTGAAAATACAATCTTATTATGAATATTATCCACCAGCCATTTTGGTTTTAAGCAAATTTAAGATGCCATTGGATGTGATATTTTTCTAATCTAATCTAGAATTTTTCATTTTATCTGTTTAAGTGTGATGTTATCCCACAGATTCTTTTATAGTCAACAAGGAGAAATCAGAACCAATAAAGAAATTCAGCTCACCTTTAGATACTTAAGCTAGAGCAGATGAATATCTATAAAAGATAAAGGGAAACATGCAGAGGCATAGTAATTTATCTTTTCTACATCAAAACTTAGCTGTTATGTATCCTGATCTCCATTACTCACTTTATCTGCTTACCTCCCTATCTCTGGAATACTGACACAGAAACTACCTGAGAGATTCTTCTCTCTCTAAGTATCAGTAGGTCAGTCCATTCTGCCTTCAGATTGCTGAAAGCCCAATTTCACTGTCTAGGGAGACTGTGACCAAACTCAAATGGTCTGCTGCCTGGCTGTTCCACATTTACCTCTCCTCATTCCATGCTGTTCTGTCTTTTCATGTTCTCTCCTTGAGCCTGAGGTCACACAATACCTTACCAGAGGCAGACTCTCAGTCCTGTCAGAGCTGATTTTATAAATAAGCCTTTGAATGATAGAAAATAACTTACAATTTCAAGTTGCAGAACAAGGGAAGCCAATCTAAACATTTACAATCCTTCTGGTCCAATGATCAGTTAGGCAGTTTATATGTGTGGTTCTGGTTTTGTACAAATAGCTTTTGAAAGCTTCACCAAAAT
Organism: Dasyornis broadbenti; assembly: GCA_013397935.1. Taxonomy (NCBI): domain Eukaryota; kingdom Metazoa; phylum Chordata; class Aves; order Passeriformes; family Dasyornithidae; genus Dasyornis; species Dasyornis broadbenti. The sequence goes on from VZRN01001724.1 coordinate 1,064,835, forward strand.
GTATTTGCATTTTATCACTACATCACCTTATATGTTGTACAATTCAAGGCCAATTTAAGGCATTTTCAAAAATGCTTCTGAGATATTACAAATATCAACTTAATAGGGTCATTCATTATTATGGCTGCCTTTTAAAAATATTGAATCTCTTTTATGGAAGGGGTTATAAATAAAAAATGAGCCTACAATAAAGCATCAACCCACACAACACTGCATTTTTTACCCTATCTGTCAGCATGTCTCTGCTCCTTTTTCTCTCTCCAGGAGCCATCTCAGCTAAGAAAAATGCAAATATTTTTATTTGAAGTACAACTATGATGAGATTCCCATGAGTTTTTTATTTAGGTCAAGGAGACTAAATTATCCTTTGCTCCCAAGCTATATATGATGGACAAAGAACTTACAACACATATTTTGCATTCAAATTAATTGAAATTAATAAATTATATTAAAAAGTAATGTCTTAATGCTGAAGACATTAAAATCTATACAAAGAAGCAGTTTAGAGTTCATGATGAGGAATCACATTTATGGCTGGTTTTATCATTGCTAGAAATACCTAGCCTAGGACTCCAACAGCCTCCAACTTGTCGAGATCTAATTCAATTTTTACAGTCAAAAAACTCTGCAAATATTTTTATGTGGCATAATCTTGGAGGCCAGAAGATTTATGCATTAGACAATTCAAGGATTGGTAATTCTTTATACTGTTGGATCCATTGGATACTTCAACAATATTCAAATTAAGTAAATGTCTTAGAAAACAAATTAATTCCTACATATTAAACTCTGAACAAGTCTGAGGTTTCCTATATAACATCATCTTCAATTTTCTTCTTTTTCCTTCATTTCTCATGTCGTTCTTCAGTACATCAGACCACTCATCTTTCCTCCTACTCTGTGTTAAGCAGAGACCATTCAACACAGTCCTCTGCAGGAAGTGCCTGTTTCAGTCAAGGAGCTCAGAATTTGCTCAGAATGACTCCTTGCCTAAGGGCTGGTATCTGCTTCTCACAGCCTGTCAGTTCCCACTTAAATCAGCGTCCACTTCAGCATGGAAACACAGAATCACAGAATCACAGAATCACAGAATCACAGAATAAGCTGACTCGCAAGAGACCCACAAGGATCATTGACTCCAACTCCTGGCCACTTTCATCCAAGAAGTTCTGTTGTGGTGGGGGGAGGAGGTGCCAGAGGCCTGTTTCTGTGGGGTAGGCGTTTAGTCGAAGTATTTTCCTCCTAAACTTGTCTCAAACCTGAGACAACAGGTCACCCCAAGTGTCACACCGTGTGCCCAAGAGCATTGTTCAAATGCTTGTTGAACTCTGTCAGGCTTGGTGCCGTGACCACTTCTCTGGGGAGGCAGTTCCAGTGCACAGTCACCCTCTGGGTGAAGAACCTTTTTCTAATATCCAACCTAAACCTCCTCTGTCACAACTTCAGGCCATTCCCTTGGGTCCTGTCCCTGGTCACCACAGAGAAGAGATCAGTGTTTGCCCCTACTCTTCCCCTCTCAATGAAGTTGTGACTGCAATGAGATCTCCCCTCAGTCTCTTCTTCTCCACACTGAACAGACCAAATGATCTCAGCCACTCCTCACACAGCTTCCCCTCAAGATCCTTCATCATCTTTGCTGCCCTCCTTTGGAGGGTCTCTAATAGTTAAAATACCTTTTTTACATTGTGGTGTCCAAAACTGCCCCCAGCACTCGCGGTGAGGCTGCCCCAGTGCAGAGCAGAGTGGGACAATCCCCTCCATTGCCCAGCTGACGATGCTGTGCCTGATGTCTCCCAGGACACAGGTGGTCCTCATGGCTGCCAGGGCACTGCTGACCCATATTCAACTTTCCATCAGCCAGGAGCCCCAGGTCCCTTTCCATGACACTGCTTTCCAGCATCTCATTCCTCCATCTATCTGCATATTCCAGGTTGCCCCATCTCAGGTGCAGAATCTGGCACTTTCTCTTGTTGAACTTCCTATGGCTGGTACATATGGTTGGCGCATTAGTTATCTTCTCCTCTCTCCTTCCTCAGCCATCACTTTGTCCCCTAGTGCCATTCTTGCATAATCACTCATCTGGGTATATTATTCTGCACAAATGTGGAGCAGCTTGTCTTAAGGAACAGTTTGCTCTATGCTTGCACCAAACATGCTTCACAGCTCTCCCAACACCTGAACTCACAGCCTCACGACAGCTCATCCCTAAAGTATTCCAATTGCACTGCAAATTTTACTGTCTAATGTTATTGGTTTCTCATGGCTGTTCAAATAGCCTTTAAATACACACACATAAACAAATACATACCATCTGTCCTCTATAAATGTCTTTTCCTAATTAAGCCCTCCATTTTTCTGCACTAAATTCCAGTTTCTCTTTTCCATAGCTTCACAGTATTCTCTGTAATCATAATTTGTGATCTTGTCCTCTGATAGTCTGAGTCAATACTTTTTGCAGCAGTATCAAGGATGATCTTACATAGATAAGCCTGCTGATTCTCTTTGCTTCTATGCCACTATCAAGCACACTCTTGTAATCTATAGCTAGCCAGCAGTTTCCACAACAATTGGCATTCCCATACCCTTCATGAAGACATCTTCACTAAGGACACAAGCACAAAATGCACCTTATTTTGCCACTTTATTTTCTGGAGCTATGTATTGAAGATACTCTCAGTAATCTTTCTAACACACACTGAATCGTTCTTTATATAATATTCTAGACCACCAATAAAATATTCACTTGAGATTCTCCAGTCTTTTTTTGTGTACTCACTTGCCGATTTAATAAGTTCATCATTGCATATTCCCTCCATGTCAAAGAATAAAGCCTCATGGAGTGTTCAGTAATTCAAGCATATGCATTATTAGATACTTGTCTTCTTAACATAGTGGTCCTGGTCTACACTTGAGTGGAAATCCACTAGAGTACTACAGACATGCCTCTAAAGCAGTTTCCAAAAAAAAAGCAGCAGCATCTCAGCAGCAGTTGATTTCTACTCAGGGCACAGAGAGCCCAAACTGCTCTCCCAGTAAATGATGCCATTTAACTGGGAGGCCACTGTCAATTTTTATGTTTCTTTTTGCATTCTGCTTGGTGGCATGTTTGAAGAAAATTATATCAGCTTTGTTCACAACTTGATACGTACTTGGAATATTTGTTAATATCTAATAAAGTAATTTTATGTCGGTGTGTGTGTATATATATATGGGGGGTTACTGATATTTACATGGGGTTTTAATGGCTTATTCTATAAACATTATATTTGAAGTTTTAGAGCAAACATTAGAGTAAATTAAAAGATGATGGATCTGCACATCTTTCCAATACTCTCTAAAATTCTCAGACAAGGCAAAAATGTCTTATGTTGGGAGCTAGCAATGTTCCATCTGTGACAGTCAAATCTTTGGGTTCCAAACTGGTCATTGACATTTTATTACACTCATGACTAGGAGAGAAAAAAGGTTAAAGAATGTGCTTTACTCACCCAAGGAGTTTGACTGAATGAGTTTTCCATTTAGATCCTGCTGTATCGGAGTGTCGATATATTCCCTCTTTGTAAAGGAAAAAGTCTTCATACACTTTCATTATTGCTGAAAAATAATAGGAAAAATCATCACAGACAGCAAACATTACTTCTATTATTCTTTGCTCCTTGCATTTTACCAGTGAAATTCTTGTTGTGTGTTGGACTGCATTAAGTGTACTTATAATTACACTAAAAACATCAATTTCTCAGAAATGCCCTGCTGTGAGTGAACCAACAGAAATACTTCAACAGAGTTCTCTCAGAGGTCTCTTATCAAGTCACTTTGTGTTCCCTGACATTGAAACTCCCTCTTAGGGACTTCTTCCAATACAGTAAGAAGAAACATTGCCTCGTGAAGGCTTACATAAATTTTGAAATCCAATTCAATAAAATGCATCTTCTCAAGGTTCATGTATAAACTACTCAGTTCTGACTAGCATGTGCATATTCAAGAAAAGTATTTAACAGACAATGTATATCCTGTGAAATATGGAGCAGTGACTTGGTTTTTCCTGAAACTCAAAGTTCATCAAGTAGACAGTAATCTTAAAGAAAACTAGATTGTCTGTGAATGTATGAATCCTTTCTTTTAGTTAAAAGTGTGGGAAAAAATCACCCCTTTTTTCATAAAAAATGTAAGGTGAAAGATCTGATTAACTGGAAATTTTGTGCAAGAGAATGAAGATTACAATTTGTATTTTATGCCTATTTATTATTTCTTAGGTGTATCATTTGTTTTTTAAGACAATAGTTCTGGGTTTCTTTTCCAAATATGTTCTGCCACCTTAGCACCATTTAATTCATGATGGGCTACCAGATCCAGAGAAATGAAAATACTTTTCAAGTCTACATTGGGTACCAGTGAATCAGAAGCATTAAATACAAGCTTAATTCCAACTTATATTTATCTTATGATTGGAACTGCCACACAGTTTGGAACATGAGAATTAACAAAATCCAATTTCCTAAAATCTTGTGCCTTGGGAGTCCCATAAAGTACAAGTTTCACTGACCATTTCTTATGTGGTTGGACCATTCACAACATAGGTGCCTAGTATAGATCAGCAGTATCCAGTAAGGTGAGCTCATGCTGCAGTTTTTTTCTGTCTGGCACCCTTTCAAATTTCTTTTTCCTACCTGAATATTTTTGTAAACTTGGTAGAAATTAATTGTCTTTACAAACTTTATCACATTTGACTGATAATATAAAACAGTCACAAATTTTAGGGGCTGAAAGAGAACTTCTGAAAACATGGTGAAATGAGGCTCTTTGCCCAGGACACGTGGATAAGAATGTACATTGTTAATGAGGTCACTCACATAAAGAAAATGTATGTTGATAGCAACACACAGGGAATAAACAGCCATGATGCCACCTAGGTGGCAAATTGGGGAAATGGCTATATCTCTTAAATCAGAAAAATATTGAATGTTTTGAATGAGTAATGTTACAGCTTCTGCTGAGCTGCTTGCCAAACCAGAGCTCTCACACTGACAGCCACAGACCAGGTGGAAAAGTACACAAACTTTATTCTTGGTTTCTAGATGCAAACTTAAGACTCCATTAGAGCTCTTTGCAAATGTTCCCCTCCTCCATCTGTCCCCAGGATCACCGGCGTACAGAGTAAGAAGTTCAACTCCTGTGGATGTCCTTGTACCACACTATGTACAATATCACCTGTAGAAGTTTCTGAGCTGCAGAGGAGCCTGTGGAGGGAGAGCTTCAAAGGGATACAAAGGAACAGAAAGGGTAAAGAACACTCCAGCTAGCATTATTCCAGGTGAGGGTATCACAGGGGAAGTGAAGGGGATAAGTAATTCAAAAAATTACTGTAGAGGCTTCCCTGGAACATGTTTTGATACCTTGGCCAAAGGGAGGGAAATAAATGAGGTTGAATTCAAATACTGCAAAATTCACTTCTCCCATGGGAGGATTGAGGTTCAAAGATCTCATCTGTCATTGGTAGTTTTGTTTCTGAGTCACATCGTTCTTGAAATCAAGGTTCATGTGTTAAGTTTCAGAAAATAATCTATTCTTTATCAGCAACTCTAAATAGAATTGGAGAATGACTTGGGTTGGAAGGGACTTTAAAGATCACCTAATTCCAACCTCCCTGCTATGGGCAGGGATATCTCCTTCCATTAGACCAGGCTGCTCAAAGCCCCATCCAATCTAGCCTTGAATAGTTCCAGGAATGGGATGGTGTTTCCCTCAGGAGTCACAAACTCAACTCAGTGTGACTTCAGGCGTGCTCCAGTGTGGTCAGCACATTTCAGAGTTACTGGCAGAGGACCCTCATTAGCACCCTGTCCCTCTAAGTTTTGCATTTCGTCCCACACCTTGCTATGGACAAGCCTGATATTGTTCCCCTTCCCCATCACATCAAGGTTGAAGCTCTACCAATGACCAAAGACCCTCCTTCCTCTCTGTGAAAGTGAGCCCCATCTGATGCCAGCATGCCTGGTGCTTAGGCCATTCCGTTGCCAAAAAACACCCAATATTTTAGCATGACACCAGCCATGGAGCTTTGTATTAATAGACTCAGCCCATCTGTTTCTTCCTTCAACTGTAAGGACAGAAGAGAACATAACTTGTGCCCCAGATGAGGTATGTTCTCGTCTGTGAAGAGATACCATACTTAATTTTTTTCTGCTTCGTTGAAATGAAGCAGAAATTTTTGAACTATGTTTTCAGAATACCTTTAGTTTATGTGAGAGAATTTTATCCATGGTTGTACATTATATAGACATTGTGTGCACATGTATGTGTGTGTGTGTATACATACATTTTTATATATGTGTAAATATATATACCTATGTATATGTATATGCCTTGCAATCAGGAATAAATAATGGTACAGTCTTTGGAGTTAGAGTGGTCTGGGTCCATGAAGCACAGGATGGACAAAGATGATGATAATTCTACATCTAGCACCAAGATACTTTTATTTATTCAGTGAATTTGTCCTGATATGGACTGTGACTTGGACAGGACAAGATGATCACAGTCCACCACCTAATTTTGTTCCATCTCGCATAGGAGAGACTTTGCATTTCCCAAAACGAATGGATTAATTATTAATGAATCAGAAAAGGCAGTGATTTTCATAAGGTTGACTAGTTCATGCATGAGCTACTTCAGTTATGCTGAGCTTGTCAAACCTATGCATATAGATGCAGCAAATTATAAAATTGATTCCGCTATGGATTCCTTTGCATAAAATTCTTAAATAGGAATTTTGTCTCTTTGTAATCATACAAGAAATTAAAACTAGTTGCTACAAAAGGAAACAAAGTTTAGCACCATACATTAATATAGCCAAGTGCTTTCTACTGATCATTTTCTTGTGTTAGCAAATATAAAATCTTTTCCCAAGGTCATGATAGCTGAAATTTCAAGTTTTGTGGTGTCAAAACTCTGATGTATTGCCAACAGTGTGTGAGCCTTTCTTTTAATTGAGATTGACTAATGTGTCAGAGAGGATAATTTTCCTATATTAGTATTATAATTATCAGAGCATTTTCTAAAGTCTGTTAAAAAAAAAAAAAAGAATTTGCAATATTTGATTGTCCTTTTGAATGGTTTTCAAAGGATTGGTGAAATTTTATTATGTTTACTTGAAAATGGATTTCTTAAAAAAAACTAGTATTTCATCATTTGAATCCGAATATGCTAATTACTGTTACTGTAACATGTAAGACAATGATGTAGGTCAGAGAGAAATTGTCATTCAAACTTGAAAGCTGTATAACATAAAATCTTCAATTACGTTCTTTCATCTGTTATTTCACAGTTTTTAAAAACCCATATTTTTTTATTAACTTTGAATATATCCAAAAATCAAAGTCCATTCATCATCATGATCTTGAAAGGATTTTGAATGTTTTCCAGCTATTAAACATTACTTAGTACATTACATAAGACGGTCCTTAAGCACTTTGTAAGTTCTTCAGGAATGACAAGTGAATGAATAATGGAAAATCTCCTTCAGTATTTGAAGATCATTTGCAGAAAAAAGTATGATATGGTTTTAAAATTAGACTTTTGCCCTGGTTGCATTTGTAATATGGGAAGATAGATGAGAGAATCGGTGACAAATTATAGGGTCATAGCTGTGACTCATTTAAAATTCACATTATAGCAAAAGGAAAAAATAGAAAGTGATTTCACTCAGTGATACACACTCTCGGTTCTATAACCTTACTTAGATCATGATTTTTCTACATACAGCATTACCTTAACTTGATACACAAAAAGCATTAAAATTTTTAAAAATTTTATGAATTGTTGAGTGGCTAAATCTTCACAAATGGCTGAATATTGATTATGTTATGTGTAAAATTTAGTACTAGCAGATTAATCCAGCAAAATGTGTGTATACACAAACTATGAATGCAATATTTGAGGTCTGAAACTTTATCTTGAGGATTCTAATTTTTATCATTTTCTAAAAACACCAGAAATTACTGTCTTTGCATCTAGATTAAATACAGTGTGGGAAAGAATATTTTCCTTGAGCAAACAAACTTGAACAGAACAAAAAAAAAGACTGATGATGTTGATCTTATTAAGTCTGAGCTTCTGATTAATTGCAGCTGCCCACATAAAGAGCTTTAAGAAGTCATTTCAACTCTGTGATTCACCAAAATTAATTCTATCTAATAATCAAAATCATTTGAATAATAAATTGGAGATTATGATAAGTCCTTATGTAATTAAAGGCATTAGGAATGCAGAAGTTCCCTGAAGTAAAATTCTTTGGTTTTGCATCAGCCAGCCACCCAAGACAGGTGGACATCCTGCACTATGACCTTTCTCTATCACTCCAAACCCCACATCCAGCAATCTCTCTAGTTACACTGGCCTGGGGTGCGAGCAGGAACCTTCATTGGCAGCGGTTGCCATCACCATTCATGACCACAAATGGACAGTATCCAGGGTTAAAAATTTCTTTTGCAGACCTTCATTCAATGTGAAGTCTCTTTATTTCTGACCTCCAAGAGGTCAGGGATCTTCATTGCAGAATTCAGCAGAAAAATTCAAAAGAGATAGGCCTGATTTGGCCTCTGAAATGAGAAATTCTGGGTGTATTTCAGTACTGAACGATTAGCTGGAAGGCCCATATAGTTCAATATTACCTTCAGAGGAGAGCAGGCTTGGTGGGTTGGCCCTAGCCAGCGGGGGAATAAACTCCAGCACTAGAGATAAGAACTTGGCTAGCATTCAATTCCATCTGCACAACCACAGATCACTATTTCACCAATGACCGAAGAACTGTCATGAAAAAAGGCACACAGATTTCCTGTACACAAATTTTACACGGATTTTCAACATATCCAGCTCAAGGTCATTTTACCCTTTTCAGACTGATGCAGTCATGCTGCCTTCAGGGCTACTACTTGCCCACCAAATGTTCCTGGATGAACTACAGTGCATATGACCAGTTTCTTCACTGTAGCATATAATTTGCATTTTCTAATATTTTGATACCAGGTCATTGCAGAGTCTAATCATTTCAATAATGTTACCATCTTTCAAACTTATCGTACCTTGCACTGGTCCTTTGTCCATAATTTCTTCCATTATATCAGTTTCCTGAGAGGAGATGAGAGCAGCAACAGAAAGGGCAAAGGAAGATAACATATTCTATTAAATAAAATTAAAACTCATAGTAATTTATCATTGTGTACACATATATATAGTATAAATAAATATAGTATACCATTGTACTTGTATTTCTGCTGGAGAATATTTGGTTTATACAATATAACAAAACCTTCAGAAACATATTTAGGAAGAACAAATGCACTGTTATGACTGCATATTTTCTTTTCTGACTCTAATTTCTATGAGACCACAAAGTACCAGCTTTAAAGAGAGGTACAACTCAGAAACTACAAAGAATTTCAACTCTTAGGAAAATTCAAAGGCAACATAAAGGAAAATTCACAGCTCTAATCTTGAAGTTAAGTGAACATATTTTAATATGCCAGACAACGTTTAAGCCTCAAAGGAGTAAAATTGGTGAGACAACAGGTGAATGTCATGAACTTACTTTTGAGGACACCCTGTAGTGAGAGGCACACCGGTATAACCGATTGGATTTTTCAAAAGCATTGGGGCATGGCCCACTTGTATGATTTTTTCCATGTTCAGTTGACACATAACAGTGATTTTCAGCTGATGGCCCCAGATGTTTGTTCCAAAATGAAGGATAACAAGCATAGGATACAACCCTGTTCAGATATTTTTTAAAAAGAGTTGATAAGAAGCTTGCTTAAATATTTTGTCATTTTGTTTCAAGTTTTTAACTATTTTGCAACTGTCATATTTCAAGTAATATTCTTCTAAAGTGAGAATGACTCATATCTTCAATTGGATAGCATTTGCTTCAGTTTATATACATAATATTTATGATTAAGTTTCCATTACAGTAGTCCTCTCTCCACCCTTCTCAAAAGAGAGAGAGGGTAAAAATGAGTTTAGCACTTGTCACTTGGTACATTCATCTCATTAACGATGCTTGAAAATTCACACTGAAAAAGACCAATAAATTACCAATGTTGTCAATGGGCTTCATTTAGCAAAAATGGCTTGTGAAATGGAATACATGGAATACTGTTAGCCATTTTCTAAAAAACAAGATACACATTTCTGTGTTAATGCCATAGAGGCCTATGAGATGGTTTCTTTTAAAAAGCATAATTAAATATTCTGTGGAAGCAGAACAATTTGAAATAGACAGTCCTATAAAAACCATTTGTATTTAAGTAGCTCATCAATTATACTGAACTTTCTGAATCTGAAGAACTGAAAACTGTATTTCTATGCAATATGGAGTATAACTATGTTTGCCTATGTATACTTAGTTGTCAGGAGTTTTACAAGAGGAGTCCATATATGTTTCAGCTATTTTGGATAAGACATAGCATTTCCATTGGCATACGGTGGTAGAAAAACTGAGAATGTCTTTTTCTTTCTGCCAAAACTAGACCACACACTTGCAGAAGTTTCAAATGCAATTCTCCCTAAATGAAAAGGGATTGTACATTTAAGGTTGTTATGCTGTTATTGCTTAGGTATTCAATCTGATCACTGACAACTCCTTTTAATTTCTTCTGAATCTGACAGTATTCTGGATTCACAGATGTCCAGTGGGGAATGGGAAGTATTTAGGCCAAACAAGTACAGATTACTATTGCTCATTTTTAAATATATTATGCTGTGTTTCTACTACTGGGTAGAAGGAAATATTTGATTTATATATGTACACATCTATAAATGTTTATAAAATGTATCTATTTCTATATGCATAATCATTCCATTCAGCACTGATGATAGATTTTCAAAAGAAACACAGGCTTGTTGCTGAATGCCATCAGGCCTGCAAGGCAGGTAAGGTGAGTCAATACAGTCCTTAGAGCATGACCTACCATCAGCAGGGCAGGAGTAGGCAATTACAGCCTAGTATCAAAAATGGTAAGACACCTATTCCTCAGGTGTACTTAGAAACACCTCAGAGGGAGATAACAGAGGAAAATTCACTTGTGGGATAGGGGTTTTTTCCCCCTCCTCTCAATTGGACTGTCCCAATGGAGTTGTCACAGGTTCTGCATGGATGGGTCTTATTTATACGGCAACAGAAGTGAAGCACTAAAAGTTGCAGTAGCAGACTGGAGCTCTGTGGTAATCCAGATAAGATCACTCACTCAGAACTAACAGTCACATTTGAATCTTTTCACCAACCACGGTTTCTGCAGCCATTATTAACATAATTGAACAGCTTTTTGCTGAAGCACGATATTGTATGTTCTGAAGCACCAGCAGAACAGTAAACATTAAAAACACTTCAAGGAGAAGACCTTGCCAAAAGAGGCATAGAAGGAAAACAAAAATAGATGTGAATATGTTTATATGCACAAATATAGATACACATATAGAAAAATAATAATAGAAACAAACAGGATCCAGCAAGAACCAGGAAAACTCTGTAGTGTGCTCATACACTCCTGACAGAATTCAACTGAAGTCATGTTTATGCGTTCAATCAAATGGAAATTTTTGTGAGTTTATTGCATTTATATGTTTGAATTGTGAGATAAGCAAATAATCCTAAATATTAGACTACGTTATTAGTAAGTTGGCCAATAACAATGTCTCTCTCATACCCTGCACCTGCTAAGAGCCCCAGGTACAAATCAGACTAAGCTCTATTGTGATTAGAAACACTATTTGAATTCAAGTGTATAATTTTTATACTACCTGGAAAAGAAATGTTTCTTCCTCATTCTTGATGAATAAAACCTTTTAATTTTCATTCGTGGTTAAAATAGATGTTTTAAAAGAACATTTTCTCCTAAATTATGGCTTGTAACTGAAATACCTAAAATTAATAATAATTAGTAATAGAATGGATATTTATTCTTTAATTAATGGAGGAAGACAAAGAAAAAGAGTGCAATTTAAACAGAGTTTCAGCTCCACTTATATCAGATTTCACTGTTAATTGGGTGTTCAGTGGTTCTGATAAGTCAAGACTCAGCACTGGCCTAGCTTCATTGAGCTTTATGGAAATCTTTTTCTGACTTCACTGGGGATAGTTTAGGTAATCACTTGATTTTTCTGAACATCTGTCAAAAACCTGAGCTGAGCACAGTTCAGAAATCAAAGCACCAGAAACTTTAAACAGCACTGAACACCTGCTGTGATAATTTACAAGACCCCACAGAAAATCAGTGTGTTTTCTCCCTATTGCAGGGTATGGAGATAATGAAAAAATGATTGCAATATAATGATTCCTAAGAATAAGTCATCTGAAAGTGTGAGGGAGCAAGCACTATTTGACAGGGCTCATTCAAAAGACATTTCTGACTTGGATGCCATAAATTTTCAATTTTTTTTCATTGTCACAGATAAAAGGTTATGGATTATGGGGTTTAGCTACAAAAATGATTAAATTGTAAGTCCAGTCAACCAAAAAGGTTAATTTTTTATTGCTGTTGTTGATATTATTTGATATTGGCTACTGTCAGAGACATAACAATGGGCTAGATGGACGCTTGCTCAGACCCAGAATAGCTGTTCTTGTGTTCTTCCAGTATCTGTTCTAAATATATTTGGATATTTCCCTTAATGTATTCATTTGTGTCTGGGAATGTTGGAATAGTCTTTGAAATATCCTTTGAACTTGAGGAAAGAAAATCAGAATGTAAAAATGTTTATAAAAGGAGGTAAGTAGAGATGCTTTCATGTGTGGTACTTTGATGGCAAATCAATGATCAGGGATAAGAATGGGTAGCAGGCAAAGGTCTGTGATAGCACCATGATGTACTTGTTGGAGCTAGTTCCATGGGAACAAAAAAGTCATTTATTAATGACTAAGAAAATAATCTTGGATTGTCGAGATTTTTTGGACATCTAGATAGTTTCCAAAGATTCATTATGGTTTTCACAACTGCCCTTCAGATTCTTTACTCAGACAATCATCTGCAAGAGGCTGGTGAATACCATGAGGCTGAGCAATAAGCAGGCTGAGCAATAACAGCGTGGAAGTGGAAAGACAGTTCACAGGTGTGCTATGTGAGCTGAGGTGCTGTGGCTCTATGTTTCCGGGCTTACATCAGCCAGAAAGCCTGCTCAGCACACCAGCGTCACTCTGCTACTCTGTCAGGTCAAACTTAATGTTACTGCATTCACACCAGAACAAGCTCCTGCGAGGGTACAGCTAGGGTGATAATTAAGTGCCTTGCAGAGTTTCAAGCCTGCTTTGCTTTTCTTTTAAAAATAAGCCAACTCTTTCATACTTAAACTGCGTCTGCATAACAGGCTATGTCACTTACCACACTGCTAAGGTCAAAATATTCATTCTGGCATAGGAAGAATCTTATAATTATGGGCGCATGGTAGCCCCATACAGGGATAACAGTCAGAAAGAACAGAAGACTAGGAGATTGTCCTATTGCTGCATTCTTTACAGCTTTTCCTCTAAAAATAACTTGCTCCAGCTGTTGTGAAGATAATGCTCATAAAAATTATTCTCACTTCTTCTTTTATCTACACCGGCAATTCTTGTGCTACTGTTCTTAACAGGCAAGAAAACAGTCCAGAGAGAAAGAGTTGCAATTACGCTCCCAAACACATGAGCTACTGAGTTAAATGAGACTGTTCTAGTTACAGAAAAGTATTGCAGTTAAAAAGTGCTTACAATTAAAGTGTCAAGTTATAACCTTCATTTCTTCATGAACGAAGCCTTTTCCCTTACCCCCTTACCCCCTGAGGTGCTGAGGGGCCTTTGCTGCGTAGAATCGCTCAGCTAAAGGATCTCCTGCTCAAAACCTAAATGAAAGCTGGTTTAGTGTTGAAAACCCAAGAGAGAAAGACAGAGGAGCACTCAATGTAAACTCTGCCCATAAAATTATAAAATCCTTGTCAGATCAGAAATAGTTGGATACACTTGCAGGAAGCAGAATGATTTCTTGTATAGTGTGACAGGTCTTCTCCTGGATCTCCAGGCTGCCATGTCAACTATGACACATCACATCTGACATTCTTTTTCTCTTGCCATGGTTTGTTTGTTTGTTTGTTTGTTTGTTTGTTTTATAAACAAAATTAAAAGTTGACAGAGAGTACACCTGAGATCTCTCTGTCTGTCAGTTTCAGATATATCAGAGTAAGGGATGAAATTATATGAAAGCAAGATAAGAAATAGATTTTGGTATGGAACAAAAAAGACAAAAAAATTCTGATAATGTGGAAAAGAGCAGAATTAAATTATATGGTATCTAAAATGTGGTTATTGAAATTCTCCTGGAAACCATTTCCTGGCATACAAACTTTAAGGAGTTGACTGAAAACAGGTGGTGTAGATTTCCCATGGCAGGTAACGATGATACGATGATACAGTCTGACCATGATGAAATTACTGGCTCCATAGAGAATAAGGAAATCAGTAGATATCATTTACCTTGTCTTTAGTGACATTTTCAGCATAGGTTCCTGTGGTGTTCCTCTAGCTTATCGGGTTAGGTAAGTTGTTTACAAGGTCATTTGTGGACTGGCATGCTGAAAGGTCGACAGGTCAAAGGGACTGGTGTCTGTTTATTAATGGCATTCCCCAGGAGACAACACAAAAGCAACACTTCTGCATCTTTATTAACAATCTGGACAGCTAGATATAAGGCACCCTTAGCAAGTTTGTGGAGAATGCAAAACTGGTAGGGAGTGATTAGCATGCATAGTTGTCATTCAGAGCAGTGTTAATAGGCTGAAGATATGAGCCTGACAGAAATATCCTGAAGTTCAACAAAGACAGATGGCAAACTCTGCCTCTGAGTCAGAACTGCCCAGGTACTGGCAGGGCACTGCCTGTGTAGAAAGTCGTTTCACAGAGAAGGACATGAGGTCCTGAGAAAGAAGAAAGTTGAACCTAGGTGAGCCCTCTTGGCAAATGTGGACTGTCGATACTGGGCTTTATTAGCAAAGACATAGCCAAGACATTGTAAAAAATTATTATTCTCCTCAAATTACTACTCCACAGATGGAGTAGTATCTTCACTTATGTGTTCCCCAGAAAAGACACTGGCAAACTGAGCAAGTCCAGTGGAAGGCACTTAAAGGGCTTGAGCTGAGGCAGTTGCTCAGTCTGGAGAAGAGAAAGCCTAAGGAGTATGTAAATCCTGTCTTCAACTGTATAAGGAGAGGTATAGAGGAGACAGAACAAAACTCTTGGAGATGCACAGTAAAAAGCAGGAAGGTACCAGTCACAAGTCCTACTAAGGAAAATGTTGATATAAGAAAAAAATGTTTGACCATAAAAGTGGTCAAACAAACTGACCTACTGCAAAAAAAAGGTTGTGGAACCTCCATGCTTGAAGATACCCAAAATGTGTCCAGGGACATGTCCTAAACAGTCTGATCTAATTTCAAAGTCAAGCTTTGAGATTAACATTCGACTAGATGACCTCCAAAGTTCCAATCAAAATAATTTTGTGATTCCATAAATTGTTATACTCCATTTTACAAGGTTTCTAGCTGTTCATGTGGAACTTGACAGCTGTTAACTCTGCTTAATCTGAGTTGGAGGAAGAAGGATCTAGGTGCAGTGCTTAATAGAGTGTTGCACCCTGTAACAACCTTGGGATGAGATGATTACAATTTGCTTTACAGAGAAAAGATGTTTGATTCTTTTAAATATTCACAATGTTGTCTCATGCAACTGGTTGCTTACTTAAGGTCATTTAACATGAAGAGCCTGTATCCCAAGAAACACAAAATTTTGAGTCCATTTGAAGTATTGCCTCATTGCAACTTAAGCAACTGCTTCCAGTTAAAAAAATCTAAACAGATAGATAAAATATTTACCCATGTGTCTTCAGATATCTCCAAGCACCATCAATACTTCCACCATTACACCCATGTTGATTCCTGGTATCACAAGAGATCAAGTTCTGAGCGGAAAGGTTGTCTGTGATCTCACCCTTTGACTGAATTGCTATTCTATCTGCCGCAACACCTGTTTGGAAATAAATTTTCTGTTACTAAAAACAAATAAGTTTTTAAAAAATCTCTTGAAATCTAAATCCCCATCAAAATCAACACTAACTTTGTTGAACTTTGGGGAAGACTTCGGAAAAGAAAGTTTGCTGATGACAGATGACAACTGTATTTTGTGCTTTTGTGAGGTGTCCCATGATAATGAATTTGTTTTCATAAGTATAAAAGCCTTTTACTGCAAAGTTTTGGGATAATTACAGAAATTACTCATGATAAGAAGAATTTATATAGCAGGGACAGACAAGTGTCTCTTCATCGAGGAAAAATTAGTCTTGAAAATTCTTATTGAAAATTTTAGATGCATCTAAACAACAGGGGAAGGCATCTCGTACTATATAGCTTTGAAAATAACTATGTGAATTAAAATTAAAATATTTGTTTATGAAAAGGAAAATTTAGACTCAATATCTGGAAAGTCTTTCCTTCAGTGATCTCTGTTCATCTCTGCAGTAATCTGTCAGGAGTGCTGTTAGAGGCCTTCTTGGTTTTCTCTTTTTAAAACTGCAGTGGATAAGACATATTTAAAAAAAACCCAAAACATATTCAGTGTGGCTTTTTCAGGGAGCTGGGGCTTAACGCTTTTTTCCTTCTCTCACTGTTGTGATTTAAAGAAGCAGTTGCAGAAACCTGCACCTGTGAGCACCCACTGGTCAAATTAAGTCGTAAAGACTGATTGCATGATTTTTTTTATTTATTTATTTTTATAGATCTAAATATGCACTGACATTTATTGCAAGAAAAACATACATAACTGATTTTTGTAGCTCATTTGGATAAAGTGACCATTACGCACATTTTTCATAAAACCAGGATTTGTAGCACATTGCATTGTTGAGATTGAATTGCATTATTGACATTGCTTACAGAATTTGAAAGATTGTTTCTTTCACAAATATCTGAGCAGTTTTAGGTTTTTCTTCTCATAAAATTTGAAAGTCTTTTACTCAATTTACTTTAGTAGAAAGGGTTGGACGCTGTTAAATGAGGAAATCTATAAACACATATAAAGAAATTAAAGCCTACCTGTTTTAAGCTTTTAAGTGAAGCATGTAATTGCACAGAAGGGATGGGGAGGTTTTAAAAGTTACTCTACTAGCTACGATAAAATGCATCAGTCAATTCGTTTTCTACTTTCTGTCACAAAAAAAAAAAATCTCCCTATGTTACACAATTTTATGAAAAACAAAAAAAGTGCTGCAGGTTAGATTGACATTTTAAGACTTTGGGACAACATAGAGGGAAAGCTGTAGCAATTATAAATGTTCCTATTTGCTAATAAAAAGTGAAAAGCAAGCTGAAATTATTTTGTTACTAACCATTACAAATTTTCATTACACATCTAAAATCACTGATACTTTTAAAGGGAGAAAAAAAATTATTACTTGCAGTTGAAAAAGCCCAGGATGCTCCACAGTTTCGTTGATCCAAAGGATCATGAATCCACTCAGGCCACTCATAAGTGGCTGAAAAAATTGCAGGAAACTTTTCTTCTGGAAGTGACTTTCCCTAAAACAAAATGTAGAAGATCTGTATATGCTTAATTTCCTATTTTTATCATAAATTTTACCGCAACTTTGTTTGTAAAATTTTTAATTTTTAAACTGAAGAAACCTAAAGTATTGGCCCCTGTGACTTCCCAAGCAACTCTGTGGTGGTTTCCCCGTGGCTGGATGCTCTAAACCAGTGAGAGTAGGAGGGTTCTGGCACTCCATCAGCTCAGCTGAAAAGCTGAGCTCCACAACTGCCAACCTTAATAGCCTGTCCAGTTTCTCTCTGATTTTTATCTCAAACAACAGTTCCCTGTGAAATCTGCTAAGTATGACTCATCTGGCATTTTTGGAAAGAAAAGCCCTCTGGCACAAATAGAGGTAAAGTTAGATGCCTCTTACCCTGTTCTCCCAGATATGTGGCTGTAGGTAGGAAATTTTAGTCACTGTGGGAGAGGAATCAGACATTGATTTGTCTTTCACACAGAGGTTTTTCTATCTCAATCACTTATTCTTGTTCTGGAATAAAAATCAGTGATTTTTATTCTGCTTTACAATCTGATAGTGAATTGATGAAAATTCAAGGTCTGCTTACTAAAGCACTTTGGCCAGCCATTTCTGGCACCTTCATCCCTCAGCCTTAATTTATGTCCTCCTCCAAAGTCCTCCAAGCTTTGAACAAATATTTGCATATGCAAGAGCCATCTGGTACAAGTGCTAATAATTTGCTCTGTGTTCAACATATCAAAATGATTGACCCATTTTTTTTACTGTTGAACTTCATGGAATGATTATACTGTGCAAGGAAATAGGAATGGCCACAGAGAATTGCAATATTAGTCCATCCAATCATTTAGTTTCAAAAAATTGTTGATAACACTGGTTCCAGAAAGAACTACAATATACAAAATAGGATTATCTGTTCCTAAGCAAAGCACTCACTGATGCGTCTTTCTCATAAGCAGGCTGAAACCCTGAAGCACAATGGCTTCTATCCTGTTTAAATGTCTTTATTTTACTTGAATTTATTTATCTTCCAATTCTGGGTACCCTTGCTAAAGCATTTTTCTAGATTTTTTTTTATGCGATTTATAATCATAAAACATACCTTTTGCTAAGATCATTTAAGCATTTGAGACCAGTTCTTTCAAACTATTTCAGGACTCTTTAGGGAATGAAATTTTACCCCTTTGCCTGTATCAAGATCTCTTTGTTGTGTACACTGTGAAACAGCAGTGCCTCTATCCAGCTTGTTCACCCAGATTTGCCACAGAAAATCCCCAGCTGAGAAAAAGTGAGTAAGGGAAAACAAAGATTGTACCTCAAGTCTGTATCTGACATTAGACTGGGATACAACCCCAACAGGCAAATTGATACAGTCTGCAGGTATTCCCAGACCCAGTAGCTCTAGTTACATCAGATTAGATGCAGGCAGTGAGTCCTGAATCCATTAAAGAATACTACAAGTTGTTGGGTCACTTCAGTGATTTTCAAAGTCTCACCTCCACCAATAAAAGGCCAGTAATTTTTTAAACCTTGTTAAAATATTAATCTCAATATTTTGATTAATCAGTTTCAAAAGTCTGCTTTTTCAAAGAGATTTGTATACATAGGACTTGCAACATCAAGTCACACTCAGGAAGCAGCAACTAATTTAAAGAATAACTTGACAAATTATCTTTATGTTCATTATCAGTGAGTAAGCACAAGCTCAAGATTTACTTTGAAGACAAAACATACAGGAGAAATCCCAGACAAATAGAATTTCTTTTATATTATGAGACTGTTCACTACCAACCAGTAAACATGCAAAATTTGGCAAATGTTTAGCCCTATTACGTGGGTAATGGATGCTTACAATGCTCATTACAATGCCTCATTACAAATGAGGCAGTTGAGAAAAGCAAAATCCTAAATAGATCTCCAATCTGTGGCAATGTATTACTTTATGTATTCCTAATCTACTGACAATGTGTTTACTAGCCTCGTTGTAAATCCCAGAGCAAATCCCTCACTAAACCTCAACCTTGTCATTTAGAAATGCAGGACTGACCTGCAGCCATGAACATTGGCTTTTCTTCTGAAAAAGTTACCACTTTGATATTGAGAAGTGTTGCAGTTCTGTGACAAATATTAAGTCTAGACAGCTGTTCCTCAATGTATGCTCCATGGACCAGCATCAGACAGCACAAAGCAATCAGCAAAATGATGGGTGAACTACTTTTAAACATTTGTATGTACTCTCTGCAGTGAAATTAGCAGCCTGGCCAAAGCAGAAAGGTAAGAGGATATAAAAGAGAACTCAAATTTCAACTATGACTTCTTCAGAAAAGTTAGATGACCAGTAAGAGAGAAAAGGCCAAAGATAACTGAATTTGCAAATGTGGAAATAGTTTCCAAAGGGAAAGCAATTTTTTTTCTTTTTTTTTTTTTTTTTTTAATGTAGGAAGAAGGTTCTGGACATCACTTGCTTTGTGACGACAAAATGGGCATGAATGGCCTTCAATTTGCAAGAGAACTACAGCTACTGAGGGTTTTTACTGCAAAAAGCCATTTATCAGTGGAACAGCTGGTGTACTTTGTCTTCTTTTGCATTGTCTTTACGATTTTCTTGATACTTAGTGAAAAATGGTGCCTTATTACTGAATTATGTACTTCATTTTCTTGTAGGATGGCACTTAGGTGAGCACCTAGTTGCTGTGGGGTGTGGACACTAACATTGCAAGGTATCTCTTGCCAGGACTTGTGCTGGCAGAATACCACCAAAAGTGCATCATAATGGTTTTAGAGGTGTGGCAGTTATTCTTGTGCAACACAGAACTCCAAGAATGATTATAGCATCTCCTGCAGTGAAAATGCCTTCTCAAACTGAGGAGCTTCAGCTTTGCCAGGAGTCAAACAGTGTTAGTGGTGCATTTAGCTGTTGGTCTATGCTCAGGTCTAGCCATACTGTGCAAGAGAGGGTCCTCAGCTCAGATTTAGTTCTTGCCCCATATCATTGTCTTTTAGGTATTCTAAAGTACCATCATGTTAAACTTCCCTTCCAGACAAAAGCATCACCTTTTTGAGCGGGTATAATGTTTTATTAATAGCAGAACTTTTAAAAGCTCTATAAACAACTTCAGGAAGTTTGTGATTTCCCTAAAATGAAATGTAGCTCTGTCACACTCTTTAATTTGAATTAATATTACAAAGCTTTATTTGTAGTTGTACAGTCAAAGAAACAACTAAAAAATCTCTGTTTCAGAAGCAAACTTTTTGACACTACTGAGTACTGACTGTGCTGCACATGCAAAATTGTTAGCACAGAAATTTTAACATTTTTGAATATTGTTTTCCCATGCCTTTGAGTAAAGAGCCCCTTCCACACAAAAATGTTTTTCTGAAGTATACCCAAAAGACAACAGAAAATAATCAGGCTCTTACATCCCAGAAGCTATCAGTTTTTTATCTTAATAATAGATCAGAAGCATGGTGAAGAAAAGGTTTTTATTTAAAGAAAAAAAAAAAAAAAAAGTGGTATTTAATGAATGGGAGCTGTGGATTTCTTTCTACAATAGAAGAGCTACCAGGTTTTAGTCAGGTCAGTACAAGCCCAAAACTCCTAAACACTAATTGTAGCATTTTTATCCACTAAATGTGTGATTTTGGGCAAATGACTTGCAGTTTTATCACTTGCAAAATGGAAAAGGCAGTAATAATCCCATAGAATGCATGACAATTTAATTAGTACCAGTTTATCCACAGTAAGTAATTAGGACATTGGCCTGCAAGTGAATTAGTACTCAACAAAGTCACTTAAGGGTTAACCCATTAAAGTTCGGAGAGTGTCTCTGAAAAATATTAAAAAGTCATTATTTCTGAATTTCGTGATTCATATCTCTTTTACTGTATTCTGAGTTGTCACCTAGTTATAGGTGAAGCTTAATGGAAACACTGTCGTGAACACTCACTAGTTTTTAATCACTTGGGACTTTGTAAAAGAGTTAGTATGCTTTGCTGTATATCAGTGACAGAAAATTATTCATGGAAGGTGAAACAGGGGCAAGAGTCTCTGAAAATCTGGTAAGATATTTATCTTAAAAAACTTTTATGTGCCTGGAAGTTAACTCCATGGCTACCAGTGTTTTGCAAGTTGAAAGAATCAATTGATGTACTCCATGATGAGCCCAATCCATGCTATGAAATTGTTGGATGGTGCACTGACCATAGATATGGATCTATGAGGGGAAAATCTGTAATTTTTAAATGATGTTGTGAAGTATTAAAATGTGACAAATGGCAGGTAACTTCCTGAGACAGCACAAGGACACTAAAGAGATTATATTCTTCTAGAAAACTACAGATTGAGACTAAATCAGGGAAATTTGGAACTTCATAGGAAATTTCAGAGAAAAATATTTTTATATTGAGACTACCTAAGACAGAAACCATGGGGCTAAGAGTAAGGGAGGTCTAATAATTCTGAGGAGAAGCCATAGGTAAGAGATGAGCTCAGGTATAACTGAGAGCCATTTTCTGGAAGCTGAAAGAATTTTCCAGAAGATGAGAAAGTCATACAGAAATTGTTATTTTTTATTTTTAGCCTTTGTAAGCAGAAAGATTTCTTAGAATCCTGTGGAAAGTATGTGGTTCCATCAACATGTAAGACTTCCTGATGGCTAAATGCATGAATGTGCAAAGCTGGATTTATGGAGAAAAATGCATTGAATCTCCTTGAGTGCTTGACAGTGCCAAAGGCAGTTGGGTTGTGGCTCACAGAGTTGGTAAAACAGCAGAGAAAATATGACTGAGAAATGTATCAGTGTAACAAAGGTTGTAAGAAGCGTAGCAGTGAAAGTAGCTGCACGCAGGTTAATAACAACGATTCAATAGGCTGGACATAATGCAGGACTACTGAGTAAACAGCTACTCCAAACTGAATGGGAGAAAGAAAGTATAACAAAGAATTTCTTGAAACCTTCCCTTTGCTGTTTTCCTAGGTGGGATTTGTCTCACCTAGCTAAATACCTAGTAATGTAGATGTCAACCTCTGGGCTGGGTACGACATCCTTTTTTTGCCTGTGCTATATGAGCACCACACTCTATTCCTTAAGTAAAAAAAGCCAACAAAAACAAATCAATCTGACTCTTTTGAGCATCAGTGCAGTTCATTGGTAACTTAAGGCAGACACCTACTAAATATTGGATTAAGTTATTTTATGTCATTGTCTTATTTTGACTTGCCATCTTCAAGTGAAATGATCTTTCTTTGCTGCAAATAGTAGTTCAGAAAATCTGACCAGGCAAAACTCCAAAGCCTAGTTACTGTCCACTTCTTGCTCTGGCAACCCTTCACAGTGTAATTTTGATTGAGTTGGCCAATCTGTGCCCCAGCCCAATGCATCACCATGCTGCTGCAGGGAGCTGGCATTGTGTGTAACAAAGAATGAGTATGAATCAAGCAAAAGGGTTAGGACTGCTAAAATTATTTCAGAGGACATCCCCTTCTTTCCCCAAAATCTGTCCAAGTGGCAGCTCTGCACTGCTGTCACCACAGGGCTTCCTATCCTGTGGAAACCCTTCTGCCATTGATGCCTAAAGATTTTTAGCTTTCTATATATTTTTATATATTTGCAGTTTGTAGCTTTTTAATACATATCTGTATAGTTTTAAACACTTTCTCACACTTTAGTAGATTACTCTTTATCATACATTTATGCCACCTGCTTGAAATTCTGCTTAGTCTTATTTTCAAGAAAAGAATTTCTAACAAGGACACCCTATTTTCAACCGGAAGACAAAACAAAATATAGGAAGAAGCCTTTGGAGAGACCTCTACAGGGCAGGCCCAAGGTTGAGTTACCAGGGCAACCAGTCTCCTATCGGATGTACTTGCTAGATATACTCATTAATTAAACTTCTAAAATTTGTGGAAATCCCATATTGGGCATGTGCATAGATATTTTGTGCACCAGAAAGTTTTCATTAAAGAGCTGTTCTTTATATTACCACCTTTAATATCATTTGGAAAGTTTTCTTTCAATTCTAGGCAACACTACAACACATAAACAAGAATCAACAATTGATTTCTAATAGATAATCAAATGGCATAACTTGCCTGAACTATATAGAAGCCAAAGATAAATACCTATTAGAGTTAATGCTTTTGTAAACCTTGGATCTCTCTGTTTATACTTGCAACTCTTCTAATTTCACTATGGTGAGCTAGTTAGGTAGGGGGTTTTTTGGTCTGTGATTTCCATAAATTATGTCATCTAAGAAAGAAACTAAATAACTGGCCCAAAGCATTAGGAAAATCACTCTGGATTCAATACATTTTTTTTTCCCTTAACTTGTTTAACCTATCTACGTAACTCAAAGTATATTTGCCTTGCTGAAGAACTAATTTCAGCATAAATAAATGATAGGAAATTTAATTCAGCAGTCATGAAAATTGCCATGGTGAAGAGAATTAGAAAGCTGGTAGTAGAGAAACATTTCATTTTGCCATGATTCATGATACTTTTGCTGTTCATTTGTTCAAAACACAAAAAAAAAAAGCTTTCACAGCTTCTGTCAAAGATTGCTGTTTAGTATCAGCTGTTAGCCTTAATGAACTATACCCAGATTTATTTTTCTATGGTTACAGTTATGTGTGAAACGATTAGCAAATGGAGAGGTTAGTATGGAGCCCTCTTAAAGAAGTGAACTGCAATGGTAAGTTAATATTGGTGCTGAGCTTCACAGTGATTAAGGTTTTGGGTTTTTCCTCCTTGTTTGATTTTTGTCAATAGGGCCAGACATTCTATGACTTGTAGAACTGTTCCAGGAGCTTCATATCCAACATGGAAACATTTAGGCTCAAAACCCTGAATCATACTCCTGTAATTGTTCACATTTATTTTTCCATGTGATAAAGTTATTAAAAAAAATTAAAAAGTGTACATGAAACTTACTGGAGCTTCTCTCATATTCAGCAAAGAATGAGATGGAGGGAAGGTACCCAGGCGCCTTTTGAAGCCTTCTTCCACTGTCATTCCCCAGAACTGACTGTAGTTGTCAGCTTTCCAACTTCCTCACGGACAAAAACCAACCAAACAAAACTCAGGTTAAAGGTAACACTCACATTAACACACTGCCCATTTAAGAGCACAACTAGCAAAAACACCCAGAAATAAATTTTTGAAGCTACATATCAAAACTTTGTATTCAATATGCATGAGGAAATATTTACTACAGGTTCTTCCACTGCAAATAAGTGTAGGATGGAGTAACACAGCAGAAGATGAATAATGGTGTTTTGGGGTCAGCATCATCAGCCTACAGGACATAAGCAGAGCAGTACTGGAAAACAAGATGCTCAGTCAAAACACTTCTGTTCTCTTGAAGTTATGCTCAAATCGTGGTCCAGCCCAGATTCCCACAGAGAACCAGCAGCCTCATGTAGTGGGTTACAGTGCACCTTCAAGCTCTAGTGCACCAGAAGAGAGATACTGTTCAACGCTGAAGAAAGCCCAGCTGACACCTTCTGCCCAAGTTTTATACAATAGCCACGGTGAGAGAAAGGGGTCCCCATGGTTCTCTAAGTATTCCCTTGCTACTCTCAGGTGGACTTGACTCAGATTGCAGTGTTAACGTGCAAGCTATATGCATAAGAAAAAAAATACCCTTGCAGCCATACACATTTGAAACACACTGAAACTTATTACTGGGTTAGGGCCAAGTGACAGGGGAGAGAGCATTCTGTTTATCCATTCCCGTCTTGCTTGTATATGGAGAACAAGGAGTGGGATTCACACTGCCCAAAGAAGTCTCATTGCTCCTGGTCTCCCTGCAGTCAGTGAAAAGTTCAAGCACATGGAGAAGTGGAGTCATATCTCAGGTAGACTTAACCAACCTTTGGCAAACCCTGTTGCTCACCACTGACAAGAAAGAGGTTAAGGGCTAGAGGTGCCTGACTTGGTTGTTGATCCTAATTCAGTTGGTTTGAATATCTCCCATAAAGTACTAAATATTTCAGCACTCATGGCAGCTTGAAATCTGGACAGGCTTCATTGGTGAATTTGGTATCCCAGATCCTAGGAAGGCTGACCCTGTATCTCTGTCTGTAAACAGCCAGCAGGCTCCCAAGGCACAGATCCAGTACTGGGGTCCCTAATCCCTAGGCACTAGCTAGGGGAATGAGACTGTTAGCAAGAAAAATACCAAGCCCCACAAAGTTCTAATAACTTGATCCCCATTGGGCCCATCTTCTCCTTTTCCAGTGCTACCTAGAGTCCTGCTATGTGGAGCAATGCTTTCAAGGGAGGAGAAAAATTTACTTTAAATATGTATCCCAAGCAATAAGTACAGTGAAGAATAAGGGAAGATGATGCAACTTGTGTTTTGAGAGAAAAAAATGTGTTCTAAATTTCGGGAATGTTTTAGATAGTTGTTTACTGTAACTTTTACTAACATGAGGTGTTCAGAATCTTTCCATTTAAAACTCTATAATCTGCCAGTGATTTAGGAAAGTTTCACAAATGTACGCTTACTGTCAAATTGCTGTAATGAGTTTGGAGAAAGAAGGGGTGGGGAGTACTGCATACCTTGTAATTTACCCATACACACAATGATCAACACTGTGATGCATAACATAACATTAAAATAAAAAGGCTTCTCACCCATAATCTCCAGAATTGATGCGCTGAATTAAGTCTTGGCGAACAAGGCACACATCTGTTGAGCATTCCCAAAGACTGTTGAAACATTTGCTGAAAGGACAAGAATATCATTGAGCAAAAAAAAATAATTGCCAAAGGAAATATATGCACTTTAACAGCAGAAGTCAGATGGAGGGGGAAAAAATTGTGAGCAGTATAATTGCCACATAGTGTTTATGAAAACATAATGCCATTTCTTCCTTTTTCACCACCTAATGAATTGGAACAAGGTGGGAAGGTTTACAGATTTTGGGAAATGTCATATTTGAAAAATATTGTTTCCATCTTTGTGAGATCAAACCAGGGAATATAAGGTTGATGTTGAATTTCTAAAAAAAAAAGCAATGCTTTGAGGAAGTTTTACTCTGGAAACCAAGAAAGGGTTTTGTGGCCTTAGACACCTTGCTCCAAGGACTCTGTGCCAAAGTCAGCAGAGTGGGAGCTCCAGCCCTGTTTGATGCTGCTGGAGCCCTGGGACTGCCCTGAGACTGTAGTCCCTCCAGTGTAGGGCTGGTTTTTGGAGAGGTAAAGAGGGAGGCAGCTCAGGCAGCCAACTGCCAGAGCTGAGAGTAAAGCTCCCCTGCCTGCACTTTCTGCTCCTCTGCTCCTGTCCCAAGGCAGAGAAAGGGATGCTCAAACAATCCTCCCCTTTCCACAGATACATATATATATGTATATACATATATATATAC